>JAHHZJ010000999.1:0-85389 GCA_021437245.1 Aegilops speltoides | reverse complement strand
GAGGCCCAGAGTACCTCAAATACGGCCTTAAGCAGGAGTTTTTGGCCCGAAAGTCAAAGAACATCATTCGTCATTGCTTTTATAATGTTTCAAACCATTGGCATCTTCCATTTGAAGGAAATTAGAGAGATTATGTTTTATAGCCATTAGCCCCATGGTAGGGACAAACGTATTTTCTACAGATGCGCTCTATGATCCACGCAACTCTCATTTGATGTAAATTGAAGAAAATCCAAGCTATATCCCTTATTCTCCTTGTTTTCACGGATGGCATGTCAGAACTCATGCTGAAAGCCAAGAACAAAAGGGCATTCCGGCATCGGTCAATATATATGTGGAAACGATATTCCACTATAGAGGACAAGAAATTTTGGGGTCAAATGCAAAAAGCGCACGAGAAAATGAAGTACTTTCAAGGACCGCCATAGAATGGATAGATGTTCACTAAAACGGTCATAATTTTGTCATTCTGAGTGTCCGTGTCGGACCTTTATGTACTCAAACTGCCGCGATGAAGCGCAAGTAATCCAGAAAATACTTGCCATTGCGCCAGAGGCCCGGAGTACCTCAAATTCGCCTTAAGAGACTTTTTGGCCCTCAAAGTCAAAGAACATCATTCGTCACTGCTTTAATAAGTTTCAACCCATTGGCACTTCCTTTGAAGGAAATTAGAGATTATGTTGCTTATAGACATTAGGCCCCTAGTAGGGACAAACGTATTTTCTACGAATGCTCAGTGATCCGCAATCTCATTTGGATGTAAATTGAAGAAAATCCGCAATATATGCCTTATTCTCCTTGTTTTTGCGGATGGCATGTCAGAATCTCATGCTGCGAAAGCCAAGAACAAAAGGGCATTCTCGCATCGGTCAATATATATGTGGAAAAATATTCCACTATAGAGGACAAGTAATTTTGGGGCCAAAGCAAAAGCGCACAAGAAAATGAAGTACTTTCAAGGACCGGCCATAGAATGGACAGATGTTCACTAAAACGGTCATAATTTTGTTATTCGAGTCCGTGTTGGACCCATATGTACTAAACCACTACCGCGAGCGCATAATCCAGTAAAATACTCACTCATTGGCGCCAGGAGGCCCGAGTACCTCAAATTCGCCTCAAGTGGACTTTTTGGCCCCGAAAGTCAAGTAACATCATTCGCCACCTGCTTTTTTAGACAAGTTTCGCACCCATTGGCACTTCCTTTGAAGGAAATTCAAGAGATTATGTTGCTTATAGACATTAGCCTCCGGTAGGGATAAACATACCTTTCTCGCAGATGCTCTATGATCCAGCAACTCATTTGGTCAGAATTGAAGAAAATCCAAATATTATATGCCTTATTCTCTTGTTTTTTAATGGCATGTCAGAACTCATGCGTAAGAAAACCAAGAACAAAAGGCATTCCTGAATCGGTCAATATATATGTGGAAGTTTATACTCCACTATAGAGCACAAGAAATTTTAAAGTAAGCAAAAAGTGCACGTGAAAATGAAGTACTCAAGGATCGCAATAGAATGGACAGATGTTCACTAAAACGGTCATAATTTTGTCTATTCGAATTCAGACGGACCAGATGTACTCAAATCGCTTGCAAGCAGCTGCGTAATCTAGAAAATACTCCTATGCGCCAGAGGCCCAGAGTACCTCAACACGGCCTTAAGCAGTGAGTTTTGGCCCCGAAAGTCAAAGAACATCATTCATCGCTGTTTTCGCATAAGTTTCAACCCATTGCACATCCTTTGAAGGAAATTGAGAGATTATGTTGCTTATAGCCATTAGCCCCATGGTAGGGAAAATGTACCTTCTCGCAGATGCTCTATGATCCGTGCAATCTCATTTGGATGTGAATTGAAGAAAATCCAGCATTATATGCCTTATTCTCCTTGTTTTCGCGGATGGCACATCAGAACTCATGCGCGGAAAGCTAAGAGCAAAAGGGCATTCCCAGATCGGTCAATATATATGTGGAAACGATATTCCACTATAGAGGACAAGAAATTTTAGGGCCAGCAAAAGCGACGAGAAAATGAAGTATTTTCAAGGACCGCCATAGAATGGACAGATGTTCACTAAAACAACTATAATTTGGTCATTCGTCCGTTGGACCCATTTGTACTTAAACCGACGCATGAAAGCATGCGAATCCAGAAAATACTACGCGCATTGCGCCAGAGGCCCGAGTACCTCAAATTCGCCTTAAGGTGAGTTTTTGCCCCGAAGTCAAAGAACATCATTCGTCATTGCTTTTTCATAAGTTTCAACCCATTGGCACTTCCTTTGAAGGAAATTGAGAGATTATGTTGCTTATAGACATTAGCCCCACCGTAGGGACAAACGACCTTCGCAGATGCTCTATGATCCGGTAATCTCATTTGATGTAAATTGAAGAAAATCCAGCGCTATATGCCTTATTCTCCTTGTTTTCGCCAATGGCATGTCAGACTCATATGCGGAAAGCCAAGAACAAAAGGGCATTCCCGCATCCGCCAATATATATGGAAGCGATATTCCATTATAGAGGACAAGTAATTTTAAAGGGCCAAGCTAAAAAGCGCATTTAGAAAATGAAGTATTTTCAAGGACCGCCATAGAATGGACAGATGTTCACTAAAACGGTCATAATTTTGTCATTCGAGTCCGTGTTGGACCCATATGTACTCAACCTGCCGCCATGAAAGAAAAGCGAATCCAGAAAATACGCGCCTATGCCAGAGGCCTGAGTAGCCTCAACACGCCTTAAGCAGGAGTTTTGGCCCTGAAAGTCAAAGAACATCATTCGTCATTGCTTTTTCGTCGCAAGTTTCAACCCATTGGCACTTCCTTTTGAAGGAAATTTGAGAGATTATGTTGCTTATAGCCATTATCCTCGGTAGGGACAAACGACGCTTCGCAGATGCTCTATGATCCGTGCAATCTCATTTGGATGTAAATTGAAGAAAATCCAGCGCTATATGCCTTATTCTCTTTGTTTTCGCCGGATGGCATATCAGAATCATGCGCGTGAAAGCTAAGAACAAAAGGGCATTCCCCGCATCGGTCAATATATATATGGAAACAATATATCCACTATAGAGGACAAGAAATTTTGGGGGCCAGCAAAAGCGCAAGAGAAAATGAAGTATTTTCAAGGACCGCCATAGAATGGACAGATGTTCACTAAAACGGTCATAATTTTGTCATTCAAGTCCGTGTTGGACCCATATGTACTCAAACCGATCGCCATGAAAGTGTCCGAATCCATAAATACTGCGCTATGCTTAGGGGGCCCGAGACTTCAAATTCGATTTTGCAGTGAGTTTTTGCCCCAAAGTCAAAGAACATCATTCGTCATTGCTTTTCGCAAGTTTTTGAACCCATGGCACTTCCTTTTGAAGGAAATTGAGAGATTATGTTGCTTATAGACATTAGCCCCATCGGTAGGGACAAACGATGTTCAGCAGATGCTCTATGATCCGTAATCTCATTTGATGTAAATTGAAGAAATCCAGCCGTTATATGCCTTATTCTCCTTGTTTTCGCCGAATGGCATGTCAGACTCATGCGCGTGAAAGCCAAGAACAAAAGGGCATTCCCGCATCGGTCAATATATATGTGGAAACGATATTCCACTATAGAGGACAAGAAATTTTGGGGGCTAAGCAAAAGCGCACGAGAAAATGAAGTATTTTCAAGGACCGCCATAGAATGGACAGATGTTCACTAAAACGGTCATAATTTTGTCATTCGGAGTCCGTGTTGGACCCATATGTACTCAACCTGCTCAAAGCGGAGCGCATGAATCAGAAAATACCGCCGCTATGCGCCAGAGGCCCGGAGTACCTCAAATACGGCCTTAAGGTGAGTTTTTGGCCCCGAAAGTCAAAGAACATCATTCGCTGCTTTGCTTTATAAGTTTCAACCCATCATTACTTCCTTTGAAGGAAATTTGAGAGATTATGTTGCTTATAGCCATTTGCCTCCGTAGGGACAAACGACGCTTCGCAGATGCTCTATGATCCGCAATCTAATTTGATGTAAATTGAAGAAAATCCAGCATATATGCCTTATTCTCCTTGTTTTCGCCGGATGGCATATCAGAACTCATGCGCGGAAAGCCAAGAACAAAAGGGCATTCCCAGACGGTCAATATATATATGGAAACAATATATCCACTATAGAGGACAAGAAATTTGGGGCAGCAGCAAAAAGCGCACGAGAAAATGAAGTACTTTCAAGGACCGCCATAGAATGGACAGATGTTCACTAAAACGGTCATAATTTTGTCATCCAAGTCCGTGTTGGACCCATATGTACTCAAACCGATTGTGAGGCGTAATCCGAAAAATACTCCGCTTGCGCCAGAGGCCCGAGTACCTCAAATACGAACCTTAAGCAGGAGTTTTTTGCCCCAAAGTCAAAGAACATCATTCGTCATTTTTTAGCAAGTTTCAACCCATGGCACTTCCTTTTGAAGGAAATTCGAGAGATTATGTTGTTTATAGACATTAGCCTCGGTAGGGACAAGCACACCTTTCTCGCAGATGCTCTATGATCCAGCAATCTCATTTGATCTAAATTGAAGAAATCCAATGGTTATATGCCTTATTCTCCTTGTTTTTCCGGATGGCATGTCAGAACTCTGCGCGCGGAAAGCCAAGAACAAAAGGGCATTCCTGCATCGGTCAATATATATGTGGAAACGATATTCCACTATAGAGGACAAGAAATTTTAAAGCCAGTAAAAAGCGCACGAGAAAATGAAGTATTTTCAAGGACCGCCATAGAATGGACAGATGTTCACTAAAACGGTCATAATTTTGTCATTCAAGTCCGTGTTGGACCCATATGTACTCAAACCGATCGCCATGCATCGCGCGTAATCCAATATACTTACTCGCTTGCGCCAGAGGCCCGGAGTACCTCAAATTCAACCTTAAGGTGAGTTTTGGCCCGAAAGTCAAAGAACATCATTTGTCGCTGTTTTTCTGCATAAGTTTCAACCCATTGGCACTTCCTTTGAAGGAAATTCGAGAGATTATGTTGCTTATAGACATTAGCCCCATCGGTAGGGACAAACGTGATTTCAGCAGATGCTCTATGATCCGCAATCTCATTTGGATGTAAATTGAAGAAAATCCAGCGCTATATGCCTTATTCTCCTTTGTTTTCGCAAATGGCATGTCAGTAACTCATGCACGGAAAGCTAAGAACAAAAGGGCATTCCCTTTATCGGTCAATATATATGTGGAAACGATATTCCACTATAGAGGACAAGAAATTTGGGGCCAAGCAAAAAGCGCACGAGAAAATGAAGTATTTCAAGGACCGCCATAGAATGGACAGATGTTCAATAAAACGGTCATAATATTGTCATTCTGAGTCCGTGTTGGACCCATACGTATTAAATTGCTCTCATGAAAGCGCGAATCCAGAAAATACTTCCTCTGCGCCAAGAGGCCCGGAGTACCTCAAATACGGCCTTAAGGTGAGTTTTTGGCCCCGAAAGTCAAAGAACATCATTCGTCAGCTGTTTTTCGCATGTGTTTCTAAACCCATTGGCACTTCTTTTGAAGGAAATTGAGAGATTATGTTGTTTATAGCCATTAGCCCCTTGGTAGGGACAAACGTATTTTTTCACAAATGCTCTATGATCCGCAATCTCATTTGGATGTAAATTGAAGAAAATCCAGCGCTATATGCCTTAATCTCCTTGTTTTCGCCAGATGGCATATCAGAATCTCATGCGCGTGAAAGCTAAGAATAAAAGGGCATTCCCGGCATCGGTCAATATATATGTGGAAACGATATTCCACTAATAGAGGACAAGAAATTTTAGGGCAGCAGCAAAAAGCGACGAGAAATGAAGTATTTTGAAAGACCGCCATAGAATGGATGAGATGTTCACTAAAACGGTCATAATTTTGTCATTCAAGTCCGTGTTGGACCCATATGTACTAAACCGATCGCCGCAAGTATGCGGAATCCAGAAATACTTCGCTTATGCCAGAGGCCCGGACTACCTCAAATTCGACCTTACAGTGAGTTTTGGCCCCGAAAGTCAAAGAACATCATTCATCATCGTTTTTCGCATGTTTCAACCCATCGGCCTTCCTTTGAAGGAAATTGAGAGATTATGTTTTATAGCCATTAGCCCTAGTAGGGAGAGAAGCATACCTTCGCAGATGCTCTATGATCCAGCAATCTCATTTGATGTAAATTGAAGAAAATCCAAATAGCATATGCCTTATTCTCCTTGTTTTCACTGAATGGCATGTCAGAATCTCATGCGAAAGCCAAGAACAAAAGGGCATTCCTGCATCGGTCAATATATATGTGGAAACGATATTCCACTATAGAGGACAAGAAATTTTAAAGGCGCCAAGCAAAAAGCACACGAAAATGAATATTTTCAAGGACCATAGAATGGACAGATGTTCACTAAAACGGTCATACTTATTGTCATTCGGAGTCCGTGTTGGACCCATACGTACTAAATTGCTCACAAGCGCGCATGTTAATCCAGAAAATACTCCCTCTTGCGCCAAGAGGCCCGAGTACCTCAAATACGGCCTTAAGCAGTGAGTTTTTGGCCCCAAAGTCAAAGAACATCATTCGTCGCTATTTTTCGATGTTTTAAACCCATTGGCACTTCCTTTGAAGGAAATTCCAGATTATGTTGCTTATAGCCATTAGCCCCTTGGTAGGGACAAACGTATTTTCTCGCAGATGCTTATGATCCGTGCAATCTCATTTGGATGTAAATTGAAGAAAATCCAGCGCTATATGCCTTAATCTCCTTGTTTTCGCCAGATGGCATATCAGAACTCATGCGCGCGAAAGCCAAGAATAAAAGGCATTCCTGCATCGGTCAATATATATGTGAAACGATATTCCACAATAGAGGACAAGAAATTTTAAAGGCAGCCAGCAAAGAGCGCACGAGAAAATGAAGTATTTTGAAAGACCGCCATAGAATGGACAGATGTTCACTAAAACGGTCATAATTTTGTCATTCAAGTCCGTGTTGACCCATATGTACTAAACTGATCGGCACAAGTAAAAGCGAATCCAGAAAATACCGCCATTATGCCAGAGGCCCGGAGTACCCTCAAATTCGACCTTAATATGAGTTTTGGCCTCGAAAGTCAAAGAACATTATTCATCACTGTTTTTCTGACAAGTTTCAACCCATTGGAACTTCCTTTGAAGGAAATTCGAGAGATTATGTTTTATAGCCATTAGCCCCTAGTAGAGACAAGCATACCTTCTCGCAGATGCTCTATGATCCGTGCAATCTCATTTGATGTAAATTTAAGAAAATCCAGCAGCAATATGCCTTATTCTCCTTGTTTTTACCAATGGCATGTCAGAACTCATGCGCTGCGGAAAGCCAAGAACAAAAGGGCATTCCCTGCATCGGTCAATATATATGTGAAACGATATTCCACTATAGAGGACAAGAAATTTTGGGCAGCCACAAAAGCGCGAGAAAATGAAGTACTTTCAAGGACCGCCATAGAATGGACAGATGTTCACTAAAACGGTCATAATTTTGTTATTCGAGTCCGTGGTTGACCCATATGTACTCAAACTGCTCATGCAAGCGGCGAATCTAGAAATAAATTCGCTTGCGCCAGAGGCCCGGAGTATCCTTAAATACGGCCTTAAGGTGAGTTTTTGCCCCGAAAGTCAAAGAACATCATTCGTCATTGCTTTTCGATAAGTTTCTAAACCCATTGGCACTTCCTTTGAAGGAAATTCGAGAGATTATGTTCCTTATAGCCATTAGCCCCTTTGTAAGGACAAGCGCATTTTCTCGCAGATGCTCTATGATCCGGCAATCTCATTTGATGTAAATTGAAGAAAATCCAAATGTTATATGCCTTATTGTCCTTGTTTTCACGGATGGCATGTTATAATCTCGCGCTGCGCGGAAAGCTAAGAACAAAACGGCATTCCTGCATCGGTCAATATATATGTGAAATGATAACTCCACTATAGAGGACAAGAAATTTTGGGGCAACAGCAAAAGCGCACGAGAAAATGAAGTATTTTCAAGGACCCGCCATAGAATGGACAGATGTTCACTAAAACGGTCATAATTTTGTCATTCAAAGTCCGTTTGACCCATATGTACTCAAACCGCCATGACTGCAAGAATCCAGAAAATACTCATTGGCGCCAGGAGGCCCGAGTACCCACAAATTCGACCTAAGGTGAGTTTTTGGCCCCAAAGTCAAAGAACATCATTCGTCATTAGTTTTTTTTCTCCGACAAGTTTTGAACCCATTTGCACTTCCTTTGAAGGATATTCAAGAGATTATGTTGCTTATAGCCATTAGCCCTCGGTAGGGACAAACGATGTTTCGCACAGATGCTCTATGATCCGGCAATCTCATTTGATGTAAATTGAAGAAAATCCAATGCTATATGCCTTATTCTCCTTGTTTTCACTTTAATGGCATGTCAGAATCTCATGCGCGTGGAAAGCCAAGAACAAAAGGGGATTCCGGCATCACCAATATATATGTGGAAACGATATTCCACTATAGAGGACAAGAAATTTTGGGGTAGTCAAAAAGCACACGAGAAAATGAAGTAGTTTCAAGGATCGCCATTGAATGGACAGATGTTCACTAAAACGCTCATAATTTTGTCATTCGAGTCCGTGTTGGACCCATATGTACTAAACTGCTGCCATGGCGAAGCATGAATCCAAAATACTCCTTCGCTATACCATGGAGGTCTGGAGTACCTCAAACATGGCCTTAAGCAGGAGTTTTGGCCCTCGAAAGTCAAAGAACATCATTCGTCATTGCTTTTCTGCATAAGTTTCAACCCATTGGGACTTCCTTTGAAGGAAATTCAGAGATTATGTTGCTTATAGCCATTAGCCCCCTAGTAGGGACAAACGTATCTTTCCGCCGACGCTATGATCCGCAATCTCATTTGATGTAAATTAAAGAAAATCCAATGGCTTATATGGCTTATTCTCCTTGTTTTCACGGATAGCATGTCAGAATCATGCGCGCGGAAAGCCAAGAACAAAAGGGCATTCCCGGCATCGGTCAATATATATGTGGAAACGATATTCCACTATAGAGGACAAGAAATTTTAAAGGGCCAGCCGTTTGTATTAAAGTAGGGTACTTTGTACCTGAACTTGTGCACGGGCAAGGGCAAAGACCCCGCCATGCAAGGCTTGCCAAGGCCCGCCAAGATCCTCCGCTCATTCCTATTTATCGCCATTCAAGAACAAAGTATTAACTAAGAAGATAAGGCCCTGCGCAAGAGGAGCTGGCCGAAGGATAAAGACCCGGCAAGAGGAGCTTGCCGAAGGCCAACCAAGGCACTTCGAAATCTTGTTGGCGACGCCTGGCCGTTCTTCGGTAAGGTTCGGCAGCGGCAAGCTTATGGTGCGACAAGACGACGGCGCGGCAAGGCGCTTGTCACGCGCAAGGCTGCCACTCGCACTCCAAGCTCCAGCCAAGATCCAACGACGCGGTCACCCCGTGACCATCTCAGAGCACGTATGTATAGGCTGGTGCAGCTATGCGGTGCGAGGTGGCGTTTTGGTCGATAATGAGGCCATCGATGATCGGTGGCGCCTCTAACGGCCGCTTTCATTGCATCATAGCGCACCGGACGGCATTAAATGCCCTTGTCCCGCCGCCGAAAGTTAGGTAGGGGACATCGCTGGTAGCAGCTTGTACCAACCCGCTGCTTTTTACCTTTCTACCCTTCTTTTATACGCCGCCACCATGCCGCGACCCCTTTAGACTATAAAAGGGAGGCCCATGCGCACGAGAGGGGTTCGAATTTCGTTCCGCAATGTTCATTCAACTCATTCAACAAAGACAAAGATACCCACGCCTGAGCAAGAACAAATACAACCACAGCAATTAGTGAGGAGTTTTATCTCTCCTGAGAGCTCCAAGGTGGGTAAAGATCCCTCGCTGGCACTCGCTCGATCCGCTTCACAAGGCCCGCCTCCCTTTTGCCGGACTTTAGGCCCCGCCCCATAGGTGCTCGTTCCCACACACCCTACGTAAATCTTTGGCGCGCTGTAGGGGGCGCCGAGGTCGCAGCGATTCCGATCCGCAGCTTCACGCTACGCTACATCAACATCTTCATCGACATGTATGAATGTTTAGTTGCTCGCTTATTATAAGGGTAGTCAAGGCCAACATCTTCGCATTCATTCTAGACTATAAGGATTATAATAATATCACTGCTTATTCCATCTTGCTTGTACAAATGAACGTGAAGTGCAGGATCGACAGCATTGGCGCCGCACTAACTTTTCTCGCAGTCGACCTTCATCATGGACACCACGCGCATCATCTACTTCCACCGCACTATCACCTCCTTCAAAGCACCTCCAACCGTGATACAAGAAAGGTGCACAACCACCACTATCTCGCCAAGAGCACACCGCCTGGCCTGCATTGCAGTTCTTCTTCTTCCATGGCGCCAACAGGTACACAAGTGATATTATTTGTCGTCATTAAGGGAAGAGGACATTTTATGAGAGAATGCAAATCTCAGCGGTGATGATTGCTACCGAGGATGGTGGGTATGAGTCCTGCTAGTGACTATGATGAGGAGACTTTGGCTCTTATTACACATGAAGAACACGGTGGAGATGATTCTGATCATGAGACACAATACATGGCTACCAAGATGCCGATGTGTATGAATGTTTAGTCGCTCAACGGTTTTGAGGTGCAAGTTACACAAGTTGAGCAAAATCGAGGCATAATTTGTTCCATACAAAGGAGTTGTGAAGGAACGCCTAATCAAGGCCATCATAGATGGAGGGAGCTCCAACAACTTGGCTAGCATGGAGATGGTGGAGAAGCTATCTCTCACCACAAGACCACATCCACATCCTTACTACATCCAATGGTTCAACAACAATGCAAGGTTAAGGTAACACGCATCGCTCGTGGTGCATTTTAGTATCTCCGCATATGCTGATTATGTTGATTGTGATGTGGTACCTATGCAAGCATGTTCCTTGTTACTTGGTAGACCATGGCAATTTGATAAAATTTGACACCATGGTAGAAACAATCAAGATACTCTTGTTCATAAGGATAAAATATTACTTTGCTTCCTATGACTCTTGAGTCCATTTTGAAAGATGATATTAATAGAGCTAATAAAGCAAAACAGAGAAAATAAGAGTGAAATCAGATTGTGGCAAAAGAATTTGAGCAACACATGAAGCCTAATAATAAACCATCTACCGTTGCTTTCAAATTAAATTGAAAAGTGCATGTTTACTTGCCACCAAATCTGATATTGATGAGCTAGATTTTAGTAAATCTATTTGCTATGCTTTTGTGTGCAAAGAGGCATTATTTTCATTCAAGGACGGCCTTCCTCTTGCCCCCGCCGTCACCAACATTTTGCAGAGTTCACGACGCCTTTTCCTCAAGACGCAAGCACCGGATTACCACCTATTCGAGGGATTGAGCATCAAATTGACTTAATTCTTGCATCATTACCCAACCGGCACCATACCGCATCAATCCAGAGGAGACGAAGGAGATTATGCGCCATACAGTGAGCTGCTCGACAAAGGTTATATACGAATCCCTTAGTCCTTGTGTTGTTCCTATTATTCTAGTGCCGAAAAGGATGGTACGTCACGATGTGTGTTGATTGTAGAGGCATTAATAATATTATTATTCGTTATCGCCACCCTATTCCTAGGCTAGATGACATGCTTGATGAATCGAGGGTTTCACAATATTCTCCAAAGTTGATTTATGAGTGGATACCATCAAATTCGTATGAAACCGGAGATGAATGGAAAACAGCATTTAAAACTAAGTTTGATTATATGAGTGGTTAGTCATGCCTTTTGGGTTAACTAATGCACCTAGTACTTTCATGAGATTAATGAACGAAGTTTTACGTGCTTTTATTGGACGATTTGTGGTAGTCTATTTTGATGATATACCGATTTATAGCAAATCTTTGGAAGAACATTTGGAACATTTACGGTTGTTTTTAATGCTCTACGGATGCACGCTTGTTTGGTAACCTTGGGAAGTGCACCTTTTGCACCGACCGAGTGCCTTTCCTTGGCTATGTTGTTACTCCACAAGGAATTGAAGTTGATAAAGCCAAGATTGAAGCTATTGAGAGTTGGCCGCAGCCCAAAACGGTCACACAAGTCGAGTTTTTTTCGCCTCATGGATTCTATAGGCGCTTAGGGGAGATTTCAGCACCATTGCCGCACCTCTCAATGAGCTTACAAAGAAGGATGTGCCTTTTGTTTGGGGTACCGCAGCAGAAGAAGCCTTCACGGTGTTGAAAGATAAGTTGACACATGCCCTATACTCCAACTTCCCGATTTTAATAAGACTTTTGAGCTTGAATGTGATGCTAGTGGAATTGGATTAGAGGTGTGTTATTACAAGATGGCAAACCTGTTGCATACTTTTCTCAAAAATTGAGGGGCCTAGTCTGAATTATTCTACTTATGATAAAGAATTATATGCTCTTGTTCGACTTTAGAAACATGGCAACGTTATTTATGGCCCAAAGAATTTGTTATACATTCTGATCATGAATCTTTGAAACATATTAAAAGTCAAGCTAAACTGAATCGAGACATGCTAAATGGGTTGAATTCATTGAGACTTTCCTTATGTCATTAAACACAAGAAGGGTAAAGAAAATGTTATTGCCGATGCATTGTCTCGTCGCTATACTATGCTTTCACAACTTGACTTCAAAATATTTGGTTTGGAGACCATCAAAGATCAATATGTGCATGATGCTGATTTTAAAGATGTATTGCAGAATTGTAAAGAAGGAAGAACATGGAACAAGTTTGTCGTTAATGATGGATTTGTGTTCCGTATAACAAGCTATGCATTCCAAATAGCTCCGCTCGCCTTTTGTTGTTGCAGAGGCGATGGAGGAGGACTAATGGGACACTTTGGCGTGAAGAAGACGGAGGACGACTTGCTACACATTTCTTTTGGCCAAAGATGAGACGGATGTTGAGCGCTTTATTGCTCGCCAGACTACATGTCAAAAAGCTAAGTCATGACTCAATCCTCATGGTTTATATATGCCTTTGCTCGCACTCTAGTGTTCCTTGGGAGGATATATCTATGGACTTTGTTTTAGGTTTACCTTGAACAAAGAAGGAGGGATAGCATATTTGTTGTCGTGGATAGATTCTCTAAAATGGCACACTTTATACCATGTCATAAAAGCGATGATGTCGTTAGTGTTGCTGATTTGTTCTTTCGTGAAATTATTCGCTTGCATGGTGTGCCAAATACTATTGTTTCAGATCGTGATACTAAATTTCTTAGCCACTTTTGGAGATGTTTATGGGCTGTTGGGGATTAAACTGCTTTTTAGTACTACTTGTCACCCCCAAACCGATGGACAAACTGGTTGTCAATAGAACATTGTCTACTATGCTTAGGGCTGTTCTAAAGAATAATAAGAAAATGTGGGAGGAATGCTTGCCTCATATTGAATTTGCTTATAATCGCTCATTGCATTCTACTACTAAGATGTGCCCTTTGAAGTTGTGTATGGTTTCCTACCTCGCACCTATTGATTTGTCGCTTCTTCCATCTTCTCGGAGAAGGTTAATTTTGATGCTCAAGAACATGCTGAATTGATTTTCAAAATGCATGAGTTAACTAACGAAAACATTGAGCGATGAATGCTAAATATAAACTTGTCGAGATAAGGGTAGAAAACATGTTGTGTTTGCACCGAGATCTTGTTTGGTTACATTTGCATAAGGATAGATTTCGATTTGCAAATCAAAACTAATGCCACGTGTCACGGGTCCCTTTAATGTGTTGGAGAAAATAAATGATAATGCATATAAACTTGAGCTGCCCGCAGATTTTGGGGTTAGTCCCACTTTTAACATTGCAGATTTGAAGCTTTATTTGGGTGAGGAAGATGAGCTCCGCTCGAGGACTACTTTCATTTCAAGAAGGGAGGATGATGAGGACATCAATACCATTGTTACACCCACAACCCCATCATCATATATACGGACCAATTACTTAGCTCGTAACGCCAATTAAATTACTGTGTACTTTCGCTTTCTGGTAATGATTCTAATGTTCATGAGAATATGATGTCGCTTAAATTGGATACATTTGTTTTGCTTACAAATGAAGGGCCTAGCTTGGAGAAGGATGGACATTGAGCAAGAACACGATGGAGTTGATGGCATGCGCAGGGGATCAAGAACGGAGTTACAAGTGATGATTTCAGACTTTGAAGCCACCATATGGAGTGCATGAAGCCTTGGACGAAATATACAAGATGCCACTTCATAATATTCGGTCCATAGGCTATTCTAGGTGATGCGTCACCTTATTATTGGGCCAGCCCATGTAATTTCGAAATACTTAAGTATAGGCTATTTTAGAGTCCGTATGTGGGGGAAACAAGAGTTAGGTTGGTTTCTGACCCCATCCTCAAGGGCCACGAAATTCTCCTTTTCCCCATATATACAGCCCTTAGGGCGCTGCTAGACTTTGGGTTTTTTAGATTAAAAGTTCGCCATAGCTGCAATCTCTGCAGCATTTCGCTTGTGTTCAACGCACTGCACAAAGGCGCCATAGAACCCCACCGTGATCAATAAAGCTTTCATCTTATATTCGCAATATCCAGATTGCAATCTCAGCTTGCTTGTTCTTCGCTTGCTCGCAGGACATGCACTCTCATGGTCAAACGTTGATCGTGTTCCGTGGGTCAATAACCTCCTGAGTTGGTTTAGCGATTGTTATATGCGACGCCCTCGCACGCTCAGAAGTCGGATCACCAAAGTCGACTTCCACCAAAAGCTTAAATCCACCATCTCATCGAAGATGGGACAACTTTGCTCTATCACCCTCTTGCGCCAGAGGCCGTGAGTACCTCAAAACGGCCTTAAGAAGGAGTTTTGGCCCCATTGAAAGTCAAAGAACATCATTCGTCATTGTTTTTCGACAAGTTTCAACCCATTGGCACTTCTTTTTGAAGGAAATTCAAGAGATTATGTTGCTTATAGACATTAGCCCCGGTAGGGACAAACGCACCTTTTTCAGAGATGCTCTATGATCCAGCAATCTCATTTGGCCGTAAATTGAAGAAAATCCAGCGGCTATATGCCTTATTCTCCTTGTTTTCACGGATGGCATGTCAGAACTCATGCGCGCGGAAAGCCAAGAACAAAAGGGCATTCCTCGCATCGGTCAATATATATATGGAAGCGATATTCCACTATAGAGGACAAGAAATTTTGGGGCCAGCAAAAAGCGCACGAGAAATGAAGTACTTTCAAGGACTGCCATAGAATGGACAAATGTTCACTAAAACGGTCATAATTTTGTCATTCGAGTCCGTGTTGGACCCATATGTACTCAAATCGCTGCCACGAAAGCGCAAATCCAAAAATGCTAAGGTCCAAATCGCCCTTAAGGTGAGTTTTGGCCCCAAAGTCAAAGAACATCATTCGTCATTGCTTTTTCGCTTTTCAACCCATTGCGAAGGAAATTTGAGAGATTATGTTGCTTATAGCCAGAAAAAATACTCCTCTTGCGTACTCAACCAACCCAAAATACTACCGCTTGCGCCAGAGGCCCGAGTACCTCAAATTCCGCCTTTTTTTGAAGGAACATCATTCGTCGTTGAGTATGAGTAGCCTCTCAAACGTTTCGCAGATGCCTATGATCCGGAGATGTAAATTGAAGAAAATCCAGCGTTTATGCCTTATTCTCCCCCATGTCAGAAGTCAAAGAAGAACATCATTCGTCAATATATATGTGGAAACGATATTCCACTTTTTGGGGCGCAAAAAGCGAAGTTTCAAGGACCCATTGGACATGTTCACTAAAACGGTCATAATATTCTTTCGAAGGAAATTACTAGAGATTATGTACTGCTCATATGCGCTTAGCCCTGATTAGCCATCATTCGGTAGGGACAAGGAAATTCGAGATTATGTTGCTTATAGACATTAGCCCCGGTAGGGATAAACATACTTTTTTCAGATGCTCTATGATCCGTGCAGAAATTGAAGAAAATCCAGCGGCTATATGCTCCTTGTTTTCACGGATGGTTCGTCAGAATTGGGCAAGAACAAAAGGGCATTCTCATTATATATGTGGATGTAATTCCATTGAAGAAAATCCAAAAAGCGCTGATATTTCAAGGACCTTGGATGTTCAATCGGCTAATTTTGTGATTCACCGGATGGCATGAGCAGAAAATACTCTTGCGCCAGATGCCGTGAGTACCTCAACACGCCAAGAACAAAAGGGCATTTCCTGCATTTCAACCCATTGGCACTTCCTTTTGAAGGAAATTCGAGATTATATATATTAGCCCCTCGAGGGACAAACGATTCTCGCATGCTCCAATCTATTTGAGTAAATTGAAGACAAGATATGCCTTATTCTCCTTGTTTTCACGGATGGCATGTCAGCAAAAAGCGAACAAAAGGGCATTCCCGCATCTCAAATGAAGTATTCCACTATAGAGGACAAGAAATTTTAGGCAGCCAGCAAAAGGAGAAAATGAAGTACTTTCAAGGACTGCCATAGAATGGACAGATGTTCACTAAAACGGTCATAATTTTGTCATTCGAGTCCGTGTTGGACCCATATGTACTCAAACTGCTCGCCATGAAAGCAGAACCCAAAAATACTACCCACTTGCGCCAGAGGACCGAGTACCTCAAATTCGCCTTAAGCAAGACTTTTGGCCTCGAAAGTCAAAGAACATCATTCGCTTGTTTTTTAGACAAGTTTCAACCCATTGGCACTTCCTTTGAAGGAAATTCGAGAGATTATGTTGCTTATAGACATTAGCCCCTTGTAGGGATAAATGTACCTTTCTCGCAGATGCTCTATGATCCGGCAATCTTTTTGGTCAGAATTGAAGACAATCCAGCGGCTATATGCCTTATTCTCCTTGTTTTTGCCGGATGGCACGCTGAACTCATGCGCGGAAAGCCAAGAACAAAAGGGCATTCCTAGCACAAGTCAATATATATGTGCAAACGATATTCCACTATAGAGGACAAGAATTTTGGGGGATAGGCAAAAGAGCATGGGAAAATGAAGTAATTTCAAGGAATGCCATAGAATGGACAGATGTTCATTAAAACGGTCATAATTTTGTCATTCGAGTCCGTGTTGGACCCATATGTACTAAACTGCTCGCCATGAGCGCATGAATCCAAAAGATACTACCCGCTATGCCAGAGGCCCGGCACCTCATATTCGCCTTAAGGTGAGTTTTGGCCCCGAAAGTCGAGAACATCATTCGTCGTTGTTTTTCGCATAAGTTTCAACCCATTGGCACTTCCTTTGAAGGAAATTCAAGAGATTATGTTGCTTATAGACATTAGCCCTCGGTAGGGACAAACGATTTTCTCGCAGATGCTCTATGATCCGGGAAATCTCATTTGGATGTAAATTAAAGAAAATCCAGCGGCTATATGCCTTATTCTCCTTGTTTTCGCTGAATGGCATGCTGTAACTCATGCCCGTGAAAGCCAAGAACAAAAGGGCATACCTGGCATCGGTCAATATATATGTGGAAACGATATCTCCATTATAGAGGACAAGAAATTTTGGGGCAGTCAAGCAAAAAGCGCACGAGAAAATGAAGTACTTTCAAGGACTGCCATAGAATGGACACATGTTCACTAAAACGGTCATAATTTTCTCATTCGGAGTCCGTGTTGGACCCATATGTACTCAAACTGCCGCCGTGAGCGCATGCGATCCGTAAAATACTACCCGCTTGCGCCAGAGGCCCGAGTACCTCAAATTCGCCTTAAGGTGACTTTTGGCCCCGAAAGTCAAAGAACATCATTCATCGCTGTTTTTAGACAAGTTTCTAAACCCATTGGACTTCCTTTGAAGGAAATTCAAGAGATTATGTTGCTTATAGACAATAGCCCCCTAGTAGGGATAAATGTACCTTTCTCGCAGATGCTCTATGATCCCGCAATCTCATTTGGATGTAAATTGAAGAAAATCCAGCGCTATATGCCTTATTCTCCTTGTTTTCGCCGAATGGTATGTCAGAACTCATGCCCGTGAAAGCCAAGAACAAAAGGGCATACCTGCATCGGTCAATATATATGTGGAAACGATATTCCACTATAGAGGACAAGAAATTTTAGGGCGCACAAAAAGCGCACGAGAAAATGAAGTATTTTCAAGGACCGCCATAGAATGGACAGATGTTCACTAAAACGGTCATATTTTTCTCATTCGAGTCCGTGTTGGACCCATATGTACTAAATCTGCCGCCGTGAGCGCATGAATCCAAAAATACTACCGCTTGTGCCAGGGGCCCAGAGTACCTCAAATTCGCCTTAAGGTGAGTTTTTGGCCGAAAATTCAAAGATCATCATTCGTCATTGTTTTTCGACAAGTTTCAACCCATTGGCACTTCCTTTTGAAGGAAATTCGAGAGATTATCTTGCTTATAGACATTAGCCCCGGTAGGGATAAGCATACCTTCCGCAGATGCTCTATGATCCAGAAATCTCATTTGGCCAGAATTGAAGAAAATCCGCGCTATATGCCTTATTCTCCTTGTTTTCGCCGAATGGCATGTCACCACCATGCGCGCGAAAGCCAAGAACAAAAGGGCATTCCTGGCATCGCCAATATATATGTGGAAGCGATATTCCACTATAGAGGACAAGAAATTTTGGGGCGTTAGGCAAAAGCGCAGGAAAATGAAGTATTTTCAAGGACCGCCATAGAATGGACAGATGTTCACTAAAACGGTCATAATTTTGTGATTCGAATCCGTGTCGACCCACATGTACTAAACTGCTCACAAGAGCGCATAATCCAGAAAATACTCCCTCTTGCGCCAGAGGCCAGGAGTACCTCAAATACGGCCTTAAGCAGAGTTTTGGCCCCGAAGTCAAAGAACATCATTCGTCGCTGTTTTCGCACAAGTTTCAACCCATTGGCACTTCCTTTGAAGGAAATTCGAGAGATTATGTTGCTTATAGCAATTAGCCCCTTGTAGGGACAAACGCATTTTCTCGCAGATGCTCTATGATCCGCAATCTCATTTGAATGTAAATTGAAGAAAATCCAACGCTATATGCCTTATTCCCTTGTTTTTGCCGAATGGCATGTCAGAACTCATGCCCGTGAAAGCCAAGAACAAAAGGGCATACCTGCATCGGTCAATATATATGTGGAAACGATATTCCACTATAGAGGATAAGAAATTTTAAAGGCCAAGCAAAAAGCGACGAGAAAATGAAGTACTTTCAAGGACCGCCATAGCATGGACAGATGTTCACTAAAACGGTCATAATTTTCTCATTCGAGTCCGTGTTGGACCCATATGTACTAAACTACTCGCCGCAAGCGCATAATCCAGAAAATACTACTCGCTTGTGCCAGGGCCCGGAGTACCTCAAATTCGCCTTAAGGTGACTTTTGGCCCCGAAAGTCAAAGATCATCATTCGTCATTGTTTTTCACCAAGTTTCAACCCATTGGCACTTCCTTTGAAGGAAATTCGAGAGATTATGTTTCTTATAGACATTGCCCCTCGGTAGGGATAAGCATACCTTTCTCGCAGATGCTCTATGATCCAGCAATCTCATTTGGTCAGAATTGAAGAAAATCCGCGCTATATGCCTTATTCTCCTTGTTTTCGCCAATGGCATGTCAGAATTCATGCGCTGAAAGCCAAGAACAAAAGGGCATTCCTGGCATCAGTCAATATATATGTGGAAGCGATATCTCCACTATATAGGACAAGATATTTTGGGGCGGTTAGGCAAAAAGCGCACAGGAAAATGAAGTACTTTCAAGGACTGCCATAGAATGGACAGATGTTCACTAAAACGGTCATAATTTTGTCATTTGGAGTCCGTGTTGGACCCATATGTACTCAAACTGCTCGCCGCGAGCATGCGAACCCAGAAAATACTACCCGCTTAGGCCAGAGGCCAGAGTACCTCAACACGGCCTTAAGGTGAGTTTTTGGCCCCGAAAGTCAAAGAACATCATTCGTCCCTGCTTTTTAGCAAGTTTCGAACCATTGGCACTTCCTTTGAAGGAAGTTCGAGAGATTATGTTGCTTATAGCCATTAGCCCTCGGTAGGGACAAACGATTTTCTCGCAGATGCTCAGAATCCGGCAATCTCATTTGATGTAAATTGAAGAAAATCCAATGGTCATATGCCTTATTCTCCTTGTTTTCACGGATGGCATGTCAGAACTCATGCGCGTGAAAGCCAAGAACAAAAGGGCATTCCTGCATTGGTCAATATATATGTGGAAACGGTATTCCACTATAGAGGACAAGAAATTTTGGGGCGCCAGAAAAAAGCGCACGAGAAAATGAAGTATTTTCAAGGACCGCCATAGAATGGATGATGTTCACTAAAACGGTCATAATTTTGTCATTTGGAGTCCGTGTTGGACCCATATGTACTCAAACTGCTCACGCGAGCATGCGAACCCGTAAAATACTACCCGCTTAAGCCAGAGGCCCGGAGTACCTCAAATTGGCTTAAGGTGACTTTTGGCCCCGAAAGTCAAAGAACATCATTCATCGCTGTTTTTTAGAAAAGTTTCAACCCATTGGCACTTCCTTTTCAAGGAAATTCGAGATTATGTTGCTTATAGAAAATAGCCCCTAGTAGGGATAAATGTACCTTTCGCAGATGCTCTATGATCCCGCAATCTCATTTGGTCAGAATTGAAGAAAATCCAATGCTATATGCCTTATTCTCCTTTTTTGCCGGATGGCATGTTGTAACTCAAGCGCGTGAAAGCCAAGAACAAAAGGGCATTCCTAGCACCAAATAATATATATGTGCTATCGATATTCCACTATAGAGGACAAGAAATTTTGGGGCGTTAGGCAAAAAGAGCACGGAAAATTAAGTATTTCAAGGACCGCCATAGAATGGACAGATGTTCAATAAAACGGTCATAATTTTGTCATTCGTAATCCGTGTTTGACCCATATGTACTAAACTGCTTATGGCGAAGCGTATGAATCCAGAAAATACTCCGCTTATGCCAGAGGCCCGAGTACCTCAAATACGGCCTTAAGCAGAGTTTTTGCCCTCAAAGTCAAAGAACATAATTCGTCGCTATTTTTCAAACAAGTTTTGAAACCGCTGCACTTCCTTTTGAAGGAAATTCGAGAGATTATGTTGCTTATAGCCATTAGCCCCGGTAGGGACAAACATACCTTTCTCGCAGATGCTCTATGATCGTGGCAATCTCATTTGATGTAAATTGAAGAAACTCCAATGCGGCTATATGCCTTATTCTCCTTGTTTTCCCGAATGGCATGTCAGAACTCATGCCCGTGAAAGCCAAGAACAAAAGGGCATACCTGCATCGGTCAATATATATGTGGAAACGATATTCCACTATAGAGGACAAGAAATTTTGGGGCCAGCAAAAAGCGACGAGAAAATGAAGTATTTTCAAGGACCGCCATAGAATGGACAGATGTTCACTAAAACGGTCATAATTTTTCATTCGAGTCCGTGTTGGACCCATATGTACTAAACTGCTCGTCATGAGCATGCGAACCCAAAAATACTACCCGCTATGCCAGAGGCCCGGAGTACCTCAAATTGGCTTAAGCAGGACTTTTGGCCTCGAAAGTCAAAGAACATCATTCATCGCTGTTTTTAGAAAAGTTTCAACCCATTGGCACTTCCTTTGAAGGAAATTGAGAGAATATGTTGCTTATAGACAATAGCCCCCGGTAGGGATAAATGTACCTTTCTCGCAGATGCTCTATGATCCGGCAATCTCATTTGGCCAGAATTGAAGAAAATCCAATGCTATATGCCTTATTCTCCTTTTTTGCCGGATGGCATGCTATAACTCAAGCGCGGAAAGCCAAGAACAAAAGGGCATTCCTAGCACCACCAATATATATGTGCAATCGATATTCCACTATAGAGGACAAGAAGGCAACAGCAAAAAAGCGACGAGAAAATGAAGTATTTTCAAGGACCGCCATAGAATGGACAGATGTTCACTAAAACGGTCATAATTTTGTCATTCGAGTCCATGTTGGACCCATAATGTACTAAACTGCTCGCCATGAAAGCGCAAACCAATAAATACTACCATTATGCCACGAGGCCCGGAGTACCCACAAATTCGCCTTAAGGTGAGTTTTGGCCCAAAGTCAAAGAACATCATTCGTCATTGTTTTTCGACAAGTTTCAACCCATTGGCACTTCCTTTGAAGGAAATTTGAGAGATTATGTTGCTTATATCCATTAGCCCTCGGTAGGGACAAACATACCTTTCGCAGATGCTCTATGATCGTGGCAATATCATTTGGATGTAAATTGAAGAAAATCCAAATGCTATATGCCTTATTCTCCTTGTTTTCACTAATGGCATGTCAGAACTCATGCCCATGAAAGCCAAGAACAAAAGGGCATACCGCATCGGTCAATATATATGTGGAAACGATATTCCACTATAGAGGACAAGAAATTTTAAAGGGCCAGCAAAAAGCGACGAGAAAATGAAGTATTTTCAAGGACCGCCATAGAATGGACAGATGTTCACTAAAATGGTCATAATTTTCTCATTCGAGTCCGTGTTGGACCCATATGTACTAAACTGCTCGTCATGAGCATGCGAACCTCAGAAAATACTACCCGCTATGCCAGAGGCCCGGAGTACCTCAAATTCGGCTTAAGGTGACTTTTGGCCCCGAAAGTCAAAGAACATCATTCATCGCTGTTTTTAGAAAAATTTCAACCCATTGGCACTTCCTTTGAAGGAAATTCGAGAATATGTTGCTTATAGACAATAGCCTCCGGTAGGGATAAATGTACCTTTCGCAGATGCTCTATGATCCGGCAATCTCATTTGGTCAGAATTGAAGAAAATCCAATGCTATATGCCTTATTCTCCTTTTTTTTGCCGGATGGCATGTCAGAACTCAAGCGCCGTGAAAGCCAAGAACAAAAGGGCATTCCTAGCACCACCAATATATATGTGCAATCGATATTCCACTATAGAGGACAAGAAGGCAACAGCAAAAAAGCACGAGAAAATGAAGTATTTTCAAGGACCGCCATAGAATGGATGATGTTCACTAAAACGGTCATAATTTTGTCATTCGAGTCCATGCCGACCCATAATGTACTCAAACTGTTCTCCGAGAGCGCAAATCCAAAAATACTACCCGCTTATGCCCACGAGGCCCTGAGTACTCACAAATTCGCCTTAAGGTGAGTTTTGGCCCCGAAAGTCAAAGAACATCATTCGTCATTGTTTTTCGACAAGTTTCAACCCATTGGCACTTCCTTTTGAAGGAAATTTGAGAGATTATGTTGCTTATATCCATTAGCCTCTCGGTAGGGACAAACATACCTTTCTACAGATGCTCTATGATCGTGGCAATATCATTTGATGTAAATTGAAGAAAATCCAGCGGCTATATGCCTTATTCTCCTTGTTTTCACCAATGGCATGTCAGAACTCATGCCCGTGAAAGCCAAGAACAAAAGGGCATACCGCATCGGTCAATATATATGTGGAAACGATATTCCACTATAGAGGACAAGAAATTTTAAAGGCCAGCAAAAAGCGACGAGAAAATGAAGTACTTTCAAGGACCGCCATAGAATGGACAGATGTTCCATAAAACGGTCATAATTTTGCATTCGTAATCCGTGTCGGACCGACATGTACTCAAACCGCCACGGCGAGCTTGCGAATCCAGAAAATACTCCACGCTATGCCAGAGGCCCGAGTACCTCAAATACGGCCTTAAGGTGAGTTTTTGGCCCGAAAGTCAAAGAACATCATTCGTCGTTGTTTTTCAAACAAGTTTCCGAACCCGTTGGCACTTCCTTTTGAAGGAAATTCGAGAGATTATGTTGCTTATAGCCAATAGCCCCCCTGGTAGGGACAAACATACCTTTCTGCAGATGCTCTATGATCAGGGCAATCTCATTTGGATGTAAATTGAAGAAAATCCAGCGGCTATATGCCTTATTCTCCTTGTTTTCGCCGGATGGCATGCTGTAACTCATGCGCGTGAAAGCCAAGGACAAAAGGGCATTCCCAGTATCGGTAAATATATATGTGGAAATGATATCTCCACTATGGAGGACAAGAAGGCAGTCAGGCAAAAAGCGCACGAGAAAATGAAGTACTTTCAAGGACTGCCATAGAATGGACATATGTTCACTAAAACGGTCATAATTTTGTCATTCTGAGTCCATGTTGGACCCATAATGTACTCAAACTGCCCGGCCATGAAAGCGCAAATCCAAAACATACTACCATGCTATGCCACGAGGCCCGGAGTACCCACAAATTCGCCTTAAGGTGAGTTTTGGCCCCGAAAGTCAAAGAACATCATTCGTCGCTGTTTTTAGATAAGTTTCGATCCTGCTGGCACTTCCTTTGAAGGAAATTGAGAGATTATGTTGCTTATAGCCATTAGCCCTCGGTAGGGACAAACATACCTTTCGCAGATGCTCTATGATCGTGGCAATCTCATTTGGATGTAAATTGAAGAAAATCCAACGGCTATGTGCCTTATTCTCCTTGTTTTCGCCGATTGGCATGCTGTAACAAAAGGGCATACCTGGCATTGGTCAATATATATGTGGAAACGATATCTCCACTATAGAGGACAAGAAATTTTCGGCAATAAGCAAAAAGCGATGAGAAAATGAAGTACTTTCAAGGACTGCCATAGAATGGACAGATGTTCACTAAAACGGTCATAATTTTCTCATTCGAGTCCGTGTTGGACCCATATGTACTCAAACTGCCGCCATGAAAAAAAGGAATCCAGAAAATACTACCTGCTTGTGCCAGGGGGCCCGAGTACCTCAATTCGCCTTAAGGTGACTTTTGGCCCCGAAAGTCAAAGATCATCATTCCGCTGCTTTTCGACAAGTTTCAACCCATTGGCACTTCCTTTGAAGGAAATTCGAGATTATGTGGCTTATAGTCATTAGCCCCCGGTAGGGATAAGCATACCTTTCGCAGATGCTCTATGATCCGTGCAATCTCATTTGGTCAGAATTGAAGAAAATCCAGCGGCTATATGCCTTATTCTCCTTGTTTTTGCCCGATGGCATGTCAGAACTCATGCGCGTGAAAGCCAAGAACAAAAGGGCATTCCCGCATCGGTCAATATATATGTGGAAGCGATATTCCACTATAGAGGACAAGAAATTTTGGGGCGGTTAGGCAAAAGCGCACGGAAAATGAAGTATTTTCAAGGATCGCCATAGAATGGACAGATGTTCACAAAACGGTCATAATTTTGTGATTCGTAATCCATGTCGGACCCACATGTACTCAAACTGCCAAGGCGAAGCGCATAATCCGAAAATACTCCCTCTTGTGCTAGGAGGCCGAGTACCTCAACACGGCCTTAAGTGAGTTTTGGCCCCGAAAGTCAAAGAACATCATTCGTCATTGCTTTCCATACAAGTTTCAACCCATTGGCACTTCCTTTGAAGGAAACTCGAGAGATTATGTTGCTTATAGCCATTAGCCCCCGGTAGGGACAAACGTATCTTTCGCAGATGCTCGTGATCCGCAATCTCATTTGATGTAAATTGAAGAAAATCCAGCGGCTATATGCCTTATTCTCCTTGTTTTCACGGATGGCATGTCAGAACTCATGCGCGCGGAACGCCAAGAACAAAAGGGCATTCCCGGTATCGGTTATATATATGTGGAAACGATATCTCCACTATAGAGGACAAGAAATTTTGGGGCAACAGCAAAAAGCGACGAGAAAATGAAGTACTTTCAAGGACTTTCATAGAATGGACAGATGTTCACTAAAACGGTCATAATTTTGTCATTCGGAGTCCGTGTTGGACCCATATGTACTCAAACTGCTCGCCGCGAGCATGCAAACCCAGAAAATACTACCATTATGCCAGAGGCCCGGAGTACCTCAAATTCGCCTTAAGGTGACTTTTGGCCCTCGAAAGTCAAAGAACATCATTCATCGATGTTTTTAGACAAGTTTCAACCCATTGGCACTTCCTTTTGAAGGAAATTCAGAGATTATGTTGCTTATAGACAATAGCCCCCGGTAGGGATAAATGTACCTTTCGCAGATGCTCTATGATCCGGCTATCTAATTTGGCAAGAATTAAAGACAATCCAATGGCTATATGCCTTATTCTCCTTGTTTTGCCGGATCGCATCTCAGAACTCATGCGCGGAAAGCCAAGAACAAAAGGGCATTCCTAGCACCGTGCAATATATATGTGCAATCGATATCTCCACTATAGAAGACAAGAAGGCAGTAAGGCAAAAAGCGCACGAGAAAATAAAGTACTTTCAAGGACTGCCATAGAATGAATAGATGTTCACTAAAACGGTCATAATTTTGTCATTCGGAGTCCGTGGTTGGACCCATATGTACTAAACTGCTCGTCATGAAGCGCAAGTAATCCAAAAACTACTGCCATTTGCGCCAGACGCTTGAGTACCTCAAATTTGGCCTTAAGCAGAGTTTTGGCCCCGAAAGTCAAAGAACATCATTCGTCATTGTTTTTCGTAAAAGTTTCAACCCATTGGCACTTCCTTTGAAGGAAATTCAAGAGATTATGTTGCTTATAGACATTAGTCCTCTCGTAGGGACAAACGTATTTTCTCGCAGATGCTCTATGATCCAGAAATCTCATTCGATGTAAATTGAAGACAATCCAATGCTATATGCCTTGTTCTCCTTGTTTTCACCGAATGGCATGTCAGAACTCACGCTGCGGAAAGCCAAGAACAAAAGGGCATACCTGGCATCGGTCAATATATATGTGGAAACAACATCTCCACTATAGAGGACAAGAAATTTTTGGGCAGCCAAGCAAAAAGCGCACTAGAAAATGAAGTACTTTCAAGGACTGCCATAGAATGGACAGATGTTCACTAAAACGGTCATAATTTTGTCATTCGGAGTCCGTGTTGGACCCATATATACTCAAACTACTCACCATGAAAGCATGTAATCCAGAAAATACTACCATTATGCGCCAGAGGCCCAGAGTACCTCAAATTCGCCTTAAGTAGGAATTTTGGCCCTGAAAGTCCAAGATCATCATTCGTCGCTGTTTTTCAGACAAGTTTCTGAACCCATTGGCAATTCCTTTTGAAGGAAATTCGAGAGATTATCTTGCTTATAGACATTAGCCCCCCTAGTAGGGAATAAACATACCTTTCTGCAGATGCTCTATGATCCGGGCAACTTCATTTGGCCAGAATTGAAGAAAATCCAATGCTATATGCCTTATTCTCCTTGTTTTCGCTGAATGGCATGCCGTAACTCATGCGCGTGAAAGCCAAGATCAAAAGGGCATTCCTGGCATCGGTCAATATATATGTGGAAGCGATATCTCCACTATAGAGGACACGAAATTTTGGGGCGGTTAGGCAAAAAGCGCATGGGAAAATGAAGTATTTTCAACGATCGCCATAGAATGGATGATGTTCACTAAAACGGTCATAATTTTGTGATTCGAATCCGTGTCGGACCCACATGTACTAAACTGCTCGCAGCGAGCGCATGAATCCAGAAATACTCCCGCTTACGCTTAGGAGGCCAGAGTACCTCAACACGCCCTAAGGTGACTTTTGGCCCCGAAAGTCAAAGAACATCATTCGTCTGTGCTTTTCGCATAAGTTTCAACCCATTGGCACTTCCTTTTGAAGGAAATTCGAGAGATTATGTTGCTTATAGACATTAGTCCTCTCGGTAGGGACAAACGATTTTCTCGCAGATGCTCTATGATCCGGGAAATCTCATTCGATGTAAATTGAAGACAATCCAATGGTTATATGCCTTGTTCTCCTTGCTTTCACCGAATGGCATGTCAGAACTCACGCTGCGGAAAGCCAAGAACAAAAGGGCATACCTGCATCGGTCAATATATATGTGGAAACAACATTCCACTATAGAGGACAAGAAATTTTGGGCAAAGCAAAAAAGCGACTAGAAAATAAAGTATTTTCAAGGACCGCCATAGAATGGACAGATGTTCACTAAAACGGTCATAATTTTGTCATTCGAGTCCGTGTTGGACCCATATATACTAAACTACTCACCGCGAGCGCATGAATCCGTAAAATACTACCATTATGCCAGAGGCCCAGAGTACCTCAAATTCGCCTTAAGTAGGAATTTTGGCCCCGAAAGTCAAGATCATCATTCGTCATTGCTTTTTCGACAAGTTTCAACCCATTGGCAATTCCTTTTGAAGGAAATTCGAGAGATTATCTTGCTTATAGACATTAGCCCCCCTGGTAGGGAATAAACATACCTTTCGGCAGATGCTCTATGATCCGGGAAACTTCATTTGGCCGTAAATTGAAGAAAATCCAGCGGCTATATGCCTTATTCTCCTTGTTTTCGCTGAATGGCATGCCGTAACTCATGCGCGGGAAAGCCAAGATCAAAAGGGCATTCCCGCATCGGTCAATATATATGTGGAAGCGATATTCCACTATAGTGGACACGAAATTTTGGGGCGGTTAGGCAAAAGCGATGGGAAAATGAAGTACTTTCAACGACTGCCATAGAATGGACAGATGTTCACTAAAACGGTCATAATTTTGTGATTCAGAATCCGTGTCGGACCCACATGTACTCAAACTGCTCGCAGCGAGCGTGTGAATCCAGAAAATACTCCCCGCTTATGCTAGGAGGCTAGAGTACCTCAACACGCCCTTAAGGTGACTTTTGGCCGTGAAAGTCAAAGAACATCATTCGCTGTTGCTTTTCGCAAGTTTCAACCCATTGGCACTTCCTTTGAAGGAAATTCGAGAGATTATGTTGCTTATAGACATTAGTCCTCTCGGTAGGGACAAACGATTTTCTCGCAGATGCTCTATGATCCGGGAAATCTCATTCGGATGTAAATTGAAGACAATCCAGCGGCTATATGCCTTGTTCTCCTTGTTTTCACCGAATGGCATGCTGTAACTCACGCCCGTGAAAGCCAAGAACAAAAGGGCATACCTGGCATCAGTCAATATATATGTGGAAACAACATCTCCACTATAGAGGACAAGAAATTTTGGGCGCCACAAAAAGCGACGAGAAAATGAAGTATTTTCAAGGACCGCCATAGAATGGACAGATGTTCACTAAAACGGTCATAATTTTGTCATTCGAGTCCGTGTTGGACCCATATGTACTAAACTACTCGCCATGAAGCGCATGTAATCCAGAAAATACTACCGCTTGCGCCAGAGGCCCGAGTACCATCAAATTCGCCTTAAGCAGAATTTTGGCCCCGAAAGTCAAAGATCATCATTCGTCATTGTTTTTCAAACAAGTTTCAACCCATTGGCAATTCCTTTTGAAGGAAATTCGAGAGATTATCTTGCTTATAGACATTAGCCCCTTGTAGGGATAAACATACCTTTCGCAGATGCTCTATGATCCGCAACTTCATTTGGTCAGAATTGAAGAAAATCCAGCGCTATATGCCTTATTCTCCTTGTTTTCACCAATGGCATGTCAGAACTCATGCGCGCGAAAGCCAAGAACAAAAGGGCATTCCCGCATCGGTCAATATATATGTGGAAGCGATATTCCACTATAGAGGACAAGAAATTTTGGGGCGGATAGGCAAAAGCGATGGGAAAATGAAGTATTTTCAACGATCGCCATAGAATGGACAGATGTTCACTAAAACGGTCATAATTTTGTGATTCAGAATCCGTGGTCGGACCCACATGTACTCAAACCGCCGCAGTGAGCATGCGAATCCAGAAAATACTCCGCTATGCTTAGGAGGCCGGAGTACCTCAACACGGCCTTAAGGTGACTTTTGGCCCCGAAAGTCAAAGAACATCATTCGTCGCTGCTTTTCGCACAAGTTTCAACCCATTGGCACTACCTTTGAAGGAAATTCGAGAGGCTTATAGCCATTAGACCCCTAGTAGGGACAAACGCATTTTCTCGCAGATGCTCGTGATCCGCAATCTCATTTGATGTAAATTGAAGAAAATCCAGCGGCTATATGCCTTATTCTCCTTGTTTTGCCGGATGGCATGTCAGAACTCATACGCTGCGGAAAGCCAAGAACAAAAGGGCATTCCCTGCATCGGTCAATATATATGTGGAAACGATATTCCACTATAGATGACAAGAAATATTGTAGGCGCCAGCAAAAAGCACACGAGAAAATGAAGTACTTTCAAGGACCGCCATAGAATGGACAGATGTTCACTAAAACGGTCATAATTTTGTCATTCGAGTCCATGTTGGACCCATATGTACTAAACTGCTCGTCATGAGCATGCGAATCCAGAAAATACTACCATTGCTTAGGAGGCCCGGAGTACCTCAAATTCGCTTTAAGCAGACTTTTGGCCCCAAACTTAAAGAACATCATTCATCGCAGCTTTTTTCGCATAAGTTTCAACCCATTGGCTCTTCCTTTGAAGGAAATTGAGACATTATGTTGCTTATAGACATTAGCCACCGGTAGGGATAAATGTACCTTTCGCAGATGCTCTATGATCCGCAATCTCATTTGGTCAGAATTGAAGATGTCTAGCGGCTATATGCCTTATTCTCCTAGTTTTGCCGGATGGCATGTCAGAACTCATGCGCGCGAAAGCCAAGAACAAAATGGCATTCCCGGCATCGGTCAATATATATGTGGAAGCGATATTCCACTATAGAGGACAAGAAATTTTTGGGCTGTTACAAAAGCGACGGAAAATGAAGTACTTTCAAGGATCGACATAGAATGGATGATGTTCATCAAACGGTCATAATTTCGCTATTCGAATCCGTGTTTGACTCACATGTACTCAAACTGCTCAAGGCGAAGCGTATGAATCCAGAAAATACTCACTTGCACCAGAGGCCCGAGTACCTCAACACGGCCTTAAGCAGAGTTTTGGCCCCGAAAGTCAATGAACATCATTCGTCATTGTTTTTCGACAAGTTTTAAACCCATTGGCACTTCCTTTTCAAGGAAACTCGAGAGATTATGTTGCTTATAGCCATTAGCCCCTCGGTAGGGACAAACGATCTTTCTCGCAGATGCTCTATGATCCGTGCAACCTCATTTGATGTAAATTGAAGAAAATCCAATGTTATATGCCTTATTCTCCTTGTTTTCACCGGGGCATGTCAGAACTCATGCGCATGAAAGCCAAGAACAAAAGGGCATTCCTGCATCGGTCAATATATATGTGGAAACGATATTCCACTATAGAGGACAAGAAATTTTGGGGCGTTAGGCAAAAGCGCACGGAAAATGAAGTACTTTCAAGGACCGCCATAGAATGGACAGATGTTCCTAAAATAGTCATAATTTCATTATTCAGAGTCCGTGGTCGGACCCACATGTACTAAACTGCCAAGGCGAAGCGTATAATCCAGAAAATACTACCATTTATGCCAGAGGCCCGGAGTATCCTCAACACGGCCTTAAGAAGGAGTTTTTGGCCATGAAAGTCAAAGAACATCATTCGTCATTGTTTTTCGACTAGTTTCAACCTATTGGCACTTCCTTTGAAGGAATTTCAGAGATTATGTTGCTTATAGACATTAGCCCTCGGTAGGGACAAACATTGTTTTCGCAGATGCTCTATGATCCGGCAATCTCAATTGATGTAAATTGAAGAAAATCCAATGCTATATGCCTTATTCTCCTTGTTTTTGCCGGATTGCATGTTGTAACTCATGCGCGTGAAAGCCAAGAACAAAAGGGCATTCCTGGCATCGGTCAATATATATGTGGAAACGATATCTCCACTATAGAGGACAAGGAATTTTGGGGCAGTCAGGCTAAAAGCGCACGAGGAAATGATGTACTTTCAAGGACTGCCATAGAATGGACAGATGTTCACTAAAACGGTCATAATTTTGTCATTCGGAGTCCGTGTTGGACCCATATGTACTCAAACTGCTCGCCGCGAGCATGCGAATCCAGAAAATACTACCCGCTTGCACCACGAGGCCCGGAGTACCCCCAAATTCGGCCTTAAGCAGGACTTTTTGGCCCTGAAAGTCAAAGAACATCATTGGTCGCAATTTTTTAGACAAGTTTCTGAACCCATTGGCACTTCTTTTCGAAGGAAATTCAAGAGATTATGTTGCTTACAGACATTAGCCCCCCTGGTAGGTATAAATATACCTTTCTGCAGATGCTCTATGATCCGGGCAATCTTATTTGGCCGTAAATTGAAGAAAATCCAGCGGCTATATGCCTTATTCTCCTTGTTTTCGCCGAATGGCATGCCTTAACTCATGCGCGTGAAAGCCAAGAACAAAACGGCATTCCTGGCATCGGTCAATCTATATGTGGAAGCTATATCTCCACTATAGAGGACAAGAATTTTGGGGCGGTTAGGCAAAAAGCGCACGGGAAAATGAAGTACTTTCAAGGACTGCCATAGAATGGACAGATGTTCACTAAAACGGTCATAATTTCATTATTCAGAGTCCGCTTGCACCCACATGTACTCAAACTGCTCATGCCAGCGCATAATCCAGAAAATACTACCCGCTTGCACCAAAGTGCCCAGAGTATCCTCAACACGGCCTTAAGGTGAGTTTTTGGCCATGAAAGTCAAAGAACATCATTCGTCACGCTTTTTAGACTAGTTTCAACCTATTGGCACTTCCTTTTGAAGGAAATTCAAGAGATTATGTTGCTTATAGACATTAGCCCTCGGTAGGGACAAAGGTTGTTTTCATGATGCTCTATGATCCGGCAATCTCATTTGATGTAAATTGAAGAAAATCCAGCGGCTATATGCCATATTCTCCTTGTTTTTACCGGATGGCATGTCAGAACTCATGCGCTGCGGAAAGCCAAGAACGAAAGGGCATTCCCTGCATCGGTCAATATATATGTGGAAACGATATTCCACTATAGAGGACAAGAAATTTTGGGGCCAAAGCAAAAGCGCACGAGGAAATGATGTATTTTCAAGGACTGCCATAGAATGGACAGATGTTCACTAAAACGGTCATAATTTTGTCATTCGGAGTCCGTGTTGGACCCATATGTACTCAAACTGCTCGCCGCGAGCATGCGAATCCAGAAATTACTACCCGCTTGCACCACGAGGCCCGGAGTACCCCCAAATTTGGCCTTAAGCAGGACTTTTTGGCCCTGAAAGTCAAAGAACATCATTGGTCGCAATTTTTTAGACAAGTTTCTGAACCCATTGGCACTTCCTTTCGAAGGAAATTCGAGAGATTATGTTGCTGATAGACATTAGCCCCCTGGTAGGTATAAATATACCTTTCTGCAGATGCTTTATGATCCGGGCAATCTTATTTGGCCGTAAATTGAAGAAAATCCAGCGGCTATATGCCTTATTCTCCATGTTTTCGCCGAATGGCATGTCGTAACTCATGCGCGAGAAAGCCAAGAACAAAACGGCATTCCTGGCATCGGTCAATATATATGTGGAAGCGATATCTCCACTATAGAGGACAAGAAATTTTGGGGCGGTTAGGCAAAAAGCGCATGGGAAAATGAAGTACTATCAAGGATTGCCATAGAATGGACAGACGTTCACTCAAACGGTCATAATTTCGGCATTCAGAATCCGTGTCGGACCCACATGTACTCAAATTGATCGCGCAAGCGTATAATCCAGCAATACTCTCCGCTATGCCAGAGGCCCGAGTACCTCAACACGGCCTTAAGCAGGAGTTTTGGCCCGAAAGTAAAAGAACATCATTCGTCGATGTTTTTCGCATAAGTTTATGAACCCATTGGCACTTCCTTTTGAAGGAAATTCGAGAGATTATGTTGCTTATAGCCATTAGCTCTCCGGTAGTGACAAACGATCTTTCTCAAGATCCTCTATGATCCGTGCAATCTCATTTGATGTAAATCAAGAAAATCCAGCGCTATATGCCTTATTCTCCTTGTTTTCACGGATGGCATGTCAGAACTCATGCGCGCGGAAAGCTAAGAACAAAAGGGCATTCCCAGATCGGTCAATGTATATGTGGAAACGATATTCCACTATAGAGGACAAGTAATTTTGGGGCAGCAGCAAAAAGCGCACGAGAAAAGGAAGTACTTTCAAGGACTGCCATAGAATGGATAGATGTTCACTAAAACGGTCATAATTTATTCATTCGAAGTCCGTAGGACCTCAGATTAAACCGATCGCCACGAGCGTGCGAATCCAGAAAATACTACCCGCTTGCGCCAGGAGGCCCAGAGTACCCTCAAATTCGACCTTAAGCAGGAGTTTTTGCCCCTTAAAGTCAAAGAACATCATTCGTCGCTGTCAGACAAGTTTTTGAACCCATTGGCACTTCCTTTTGAAGGAAATTCGAGAAATTATGATAGAGGCAAAGGTGTCCCGTATTTCGATGAGATGGTGGATTTCGCTTTGGTGGAAGTCGACTTTGACGATCCGACCACTTAACGCAGCGAGGACGCCGCTACTTAGCAATCGTTAAACCAACTTCAAGAGGTTATTGACCACACAGAGCACGATCAACCCGACCACGAGGGTTTGTTTCGCGAGCAAACGAAGAACAAGCAAGAAATTGAGATTGCAACTGGATATTGGGAATATAAGATGAAAGCTTTATTGATCAAGGTGGGGTTCTGTGGACGCTTTGTCCGGTCGCTGAACACATAACGGCACGCCGGTTGCAGCTATGGCTAACTTTTAATCTAAAGAAAACCCAAAGTCTAAACGGTGCCCTAAGGGCTGTATATATGGAGGAAGAGGGGTGAATTTCGTGGCTCTTGGTGGAGGGGTCCAAACTAACCCTATCTCTTGTTTCCCCACACATACGGACTCTAAAAATAGCCTATACTTATGTATTTCGAAATTACATGGGCTCAAGCGCAATAATAAGGTGACGCAGCACCTAGAATAGCCTCCGGACGAAATTTATGAAGTGGCATCTTGTATATTTCGTCCAAGGCTTCATGCACTCATTATGGTGGCTTGAAAGTCCTGAAATCATCACTTGTAAACCGTTTGTCCTCTTGCGCATGCCATCATCTCCATGCTTGTTCTTGCTCCAATGTTCATCCTTCTCCAAGCTAGGCCCTTCATTTGTAAGCAAAAGAAATGTATCCAATTTAGGTAGTATCATATTCTCATGAACATTAGAATCATTACCAAGAAACAAAAGTACCGGTAATTTAGTTGGCATGCGAGCTCTAGTAATTGGTCCAAGATGTATAGCAAAGGGGGCTGTGGGTGTAACGATGGTATTGATGTCCTCATCATCCTCCCTTCTTGAAATGAAGTCGCCCTCGACGGAAGTTCATCTTCCTCACCCAAATATGGCTTCAAATCTGCAATGTTAAAAGTGGACTAACCCCAAAATCTGCAGCAGCTCAAGTTTATATGCATTATCATTTACTTTCTCCAACACCTTAAGGGGACCAGCAGACGTGGTATTAGCTTTGATTTATGCAAATCAGAAATCTATCTCACGCAAATGTAACCAAACAAGATCTCCGTGCAAACACAACATGTTTTCTACCTTTATCTCCAAAGAAGTTTATATTTAGCATTCATACGCCAATGTTTTCCTTAGTTAACTCATGCATTTTTAAAATCAATTCAGCACGCTCTTTAGCATCAAAATTAACCTTCTCCTAATATGGAAGAGGCAACAAATCAATAGGTGCACGAGGTAGGAAACCATACACAACTTCAAAAGGGCACATCTTAGTAGTAGAATGCAATGAACGATTATAAGCAAATTCAATATGAGGCAAGCATTCCTCCCACATTTTCTTATTATTCTTTAGAACAGCCCTAAGCATAGTAGACAATGTTCTATTGACTACTTCAGCTTGTCCATCACTTGGGGGTGACAAGTAGTACTAAAAGCAGCTTTAGTCCCCAACTTAGCCCATAAACATCTCCAAAAGTGGCTAAGAAATTTAGTATCGATCTGAAACAATAGTATTTGGCACACCATGCAAGCTTAATAATTTCAATGAAAGAACTAATCAAGAACATTAACAAAGATCATCGCTTATGACATGGTATAAAGTGTGCCATTTTCAAGAATCTATCCACGACAACAAATATGCTATCCTCCCTTTTTGTTCTAGGTAAACCTAAGACAAAGTCCATAGATATATCCTCCCAAGGAACACTAGGTATAGGCAAAGGCATATATAAACCATGAGGATTGAGTCGTGACTTAGCTTTTTGACATGTAGTGCAAATGAGCAATAAAACGCCAACATCCTGCCTCATCTTTGGCCAAAAGAAATGTGTAGCAAGTACGCCCTCCGCCTTCTTCACGCCAAAGTGTCCCATTAGTCCTCCTCCATGCGCCTCAGAACAACAAAAGACGAACGGAGCTAGCTGAATGCATAGCTTGTTAGCACGAACACAAATCCATCATTAACGACAAACTTGTTCCATGTTCTTCCTTCTTTACAATTCTGCAATACATCTTTAAAATCAGCATCATGCACATATTGACCTTTGATGGTCTCCAAACCAAATATTTTGAAGTCAAGTTGTGAAAGCATAGTATAGCGATTTAGACAATGCATCAAGAATAACATTTTCTTTACCCTTCTTGTGTTTAATGACATAAGGGAAAGTCTCAATGAATTCAACCCATTTAGCATGTCTACGATTCAGTTTAGCTTGACTTTTAATATGTTTCAAAGATTCATGATCAAAATGTATAACAAATTCTTTGGGCCATAAATAATGTTGCCATGTTTCTAAAGTCCTAACAAGAGCATATAATTTTTATCATAAGTAGAATAATTCAGACTAGGCCCACTCAATTTCTCGTAAAAGTATGCAACAGGTTTGCCATCTTGTAATAACACACCTCCTAATGCAATTCCTCTAGCATCACATTCAAGCTCAAAAGTCTTATTAAAATCAGAAGTTGGAGTAAAGGAGCATGTGTCAACTTATCTTTCAATACCGCAAGGCTTCTTCCGTGCAAGACCCCAAACAAAAGGCACATCCTTCTTTGTAAGCTCATTGAGAGGTGCAGAATGGTGCTGAAATCTCTCACAAAACGCCTATAGAAACCAGCGAGGCCAAGAAAACTCCTCACTTGTGTGACCGCTTTGGGCTGCGCTAACTCTCAATAGCTTCAATCTTGGCTTTATCAACTTCAATTCCTCGTGGAGTAACAACATAACCAAGAAAAGACACTCGGTCGGTGCAAAAGGTGCACTTCCTAAGGTTACCAAACAAACGCATCACGAGAGCAATAAAACAGCACGAAATGTTCCAAATGTTCCTCCAAAGATCTGCTATAAATCAATATGTCATCAAAGTAAACTACCACAAATCGTCCAATGAAAGCACGAAACTTCGCTCATTAATCTCATGAAAGTACTAGGTGCATTAGTTAACCCAAAAGGCATGACTAACCACTCATATAATCCAAACTTAGTTTTAAATGTTGTTTTCCATTCATCCCCAATTTCATACGAATTTGATGGTATCCACTACGCAAATCAACTTTGGAGAATATTATAGAGCCACTCAATTCATCAAGCATATCATCTAGCCTAGGAATAGGATGACGATAACTAATAGTAATATTATTAATGCCTCTACAATCAACACACATACGTGATGTACCATCCTTTTTCGCACTAGAATAATAGGAACAAAGACAAGGACTAAGGGATTCGCAGATATAACCTTTGTCGAGCAGCTCTTGTACTTGACGATAATCTCCTTCGCCTCCTCCGATTGGTACGGTATGGCGACGGTTTGGCAAAGGAAGCACCGAATTAAGTCAACTGATGCTCAATCCTCGAATAGGCGGTAATCCTGTGGCACATCTTGTGGAAAGACGCCAATAACTCCCCGCAAAATGTTAGTGACAGCAGGAGGCAAAGAGGAAGGCACGCCCTCGAATGAAAATAATGCCTCTTTGCACACAAAAGCATAACAAACAGATTTGCTGAAATCTAGCTCATCAATATCGATTTGGTGGCAAATAAACATGGACTTTTCAATTTTATTTCGTATAACACTAGATGGTTTATTATTAGGCTTCATTTGTTGCTCAAATTCTTTTGCCACAATTTGATTTTCGTTCTTATTCTTCTCCTATTTTGCTTTATTAGCTCTATTAATATCATCTTTCAAAATAGAATCTGGAGTCATAGGAAGAAAAGTAATATTTTTTTCCTTATGAACAAGAGGATACTGATTGTTTCTACCATAGTGTACAGAATTTTTATCAAATTGCCATGGTCTACCAAGTAATAAGGAACATGCTTGCATAGGTACCACATCACAATCAACATAATCAGCATATGTAGAGATACTAAAATGCACACCTAACAAGACGTGTTACCTTAACCTTGCCGCTGTTGTTGAACCATTGGATGTAGTAAGGATGTGGATGTCGCCTTGTGGTGAGAGAAAGCTTCCACCATCTCCATGCTAGCCTAGTTTTTACAGCTCCTCCGCCTATGATGACACGCACGTAACGCCTTCACAACTCCCTTGGTATGGAACAAATTGTGCCTCGATTTTGCTCACCAGTGTGACTCGCACACTCAAAACACGCTGAGCAACTAAACATTCATACCGCCGCCGCCTTCAGAGCCATGTATTGCGATCATGATTAGAATCATCTCCACCGTGTTCTTCACGTAATAAGAGCCAACGCCTCTCATCATAGTCACTAGTGGACTCATACCCACCATCCTCGTGAGCAATCATCACACGCTGAGATTTGCATTCTCTCGCAAAATGACCTCTTCCTTACAACGACGACAAATAATATCACCGTGTGCCCAGCTGATGCCATGGAGGAAGAAGAGCTCTGTAGGTCTGGCAGTGCGCTTCTTGGCGATAGTGGAGGTTGTGCTCGCTTGTATCACGGCCGGAGGTAGCAAATGATGGAGGTGCCGTGTAGTGGAAGTAGAGGATGCACGCTGTGTCCATGATGAAAGTCGACCGCAGAAAATTTAGTTCGCGCCAATGCTTGTCGATCCTCAAGACTTCACGCTCAGCTTTTACAAGCAAGATAGAATAAATGAGTGATATTAGTATACCCTTATACTCTAGAATGGTCTCAATCTCTATTTAGTCCACCTATAAAACGTGCAAGCATAGCTTTATTCTCCTCAACAATACCACATCTAATCATGCCAGCTTTGTAATTCCCGATAATATTCTTCTACAGAATTTTTTCCTTGTCTTAAACGCTGCAATTTTTGAAGCAATTCACGCTGATAACATGGTGGAACCCAACGAGCACGCATAGCAGTTTTCAAAGCAGCCCAATTAGCGGAATAGGATATAATCTACAATGTTCGCACCACCATACACATGCAAAACTAGTGAAAGCACAAACAAAGAAGAAGAACCCGCCTCTCCTCGGATATTGTAAACATGTAAAACGTTGTTCAGCTTTCTAACTCCAAAGTAAGATATATATCAGAACATATCTACCCTCAAATGGTGGAATATTCAATTTCAGCTTTAGGAATATGGACATCGCCTCGCACTGAGGTGGTGGTGTAGGCCTACCATTACTTAATATATACCTTAGGTCGACTCGCCGGTGGTGGTGCCGTGGTCGGACGAGTTCTGATTTTGCTCAACCTCATCCTCATAATCGCCTCGTGATACTCACCATCCTCCCTGCACCAAAGCAGCAGCAGTAGTAGGAGCCAAAGAAGCACCAACAGCAGAGAGCAGCTGCACCAGAATTTTGTCCTCGCTCAATAGGAACACGCCGAGCTCGGCCCATACCGATTCAAGGGGGCATAGTTGTTGTTGTTGCAGAGGTGCGATAGGTGCAGCCGGGCGGTGGTTGTGGAAAACGCTGAGCAACTCATTAAACTTGCTATCGCTTAGTTTCAAACGCCTTCTCAATGCCATCTATCTTCTCCATGGCCTCACAAATCTGTTTAGCACATCTTGCACCTGCCCACTCATCATTTGCTGAAATTTATCATGTAGCTGAAATTTATCATCGGCTTGTGATCCTACCATGGTTAGCAAAGAAATAGAAACACACAAGAATATGATCCCACAGACTACTAAGAAGTGGTGGTGGTGTATCACAAACCCGCAAGCAAATCTCAAATTTTACCAGCCTACCAAAGAAATAGTGGTGATCGGCAACCGCTAGAAGTCAAAACTCTCAAAGCTTGGATATAGCGATTACTGTGGAGAATCAAATGCACGACGAGATGTATGTGGAGCTGGGAAGGCTTATAATATGGTAGCAAAAAGGTCAAGAATAATCAATTCAGAGATGCAAAGTTGAATAAACGCCAATGACGGTATCAGGTTGGTCCTAGGCTAGACCGCATAGAGACGCGAGCCTAGAACACAAACAAAATCACGGCGCCGACGTAAACAAGGGAAAAGCACACTGAATTTTTTTCGCTGCTTTTTTTTGCGAAAAATCACTATAATGGCGTAGTGTCTCAAAACTCTTCCTGTGTCAAACCGACAGATGGGCACGAATTTTTTCACCAATTTTTTTTTCGATCACAGGACCCAAAAACTGAAACGGGTCAAAAAACTTTCTATAACGGCGATCGCCTCAATACGCTTAGAAACACCTAAAAATAGGATAGCCAGAATTTTTTTGTCAAGCGCTGAAAATTTTGGGCCTAAACGAGGGTGGTTTCCTGACTTTTTTTGAAAACCAACCTCTTCTACGCGACGGCAAAAGATTGCTGAATCAAACCTACTCGCATAAGGAAACACGAATCGAAATTAGATGGATCCCAAAACAAACCTAATATGCAAGGAACTCGGATGGGTGGTATATGGATACGGATTCAAGCGTGGCGGATAAGCGTGGTGGTAGATGGCAGGGCGATGATGATGGTGCGGCGGCGGCGTGACAACTTATGACCGTAACTCAAACACTAAAAGACTAGACTCTAAGACCAGAACTAGACACGACGATGCAACCGCAAATTCAACAACGCAAATACGTAAAAGATTATGCAAAGGCTCGATTGGTTCGGATATGATAAACTAACCCTAATTTTTGTGTGGCTTTTTCGTGGACTGTAGGTATGAAGAATGACTCGATCTAAACTACGAAAAATCAGAAAATCTCACCGAGCAACCCGGAAATCTGATACCACATGATAGAGGCAAAGGTGTCCCGCCTTTCGATGAGATGGTGGATTTCGCTTGGTGGAAGTCGACTTTGACGATCCGACTACTTAACGGCGAGGACGCCGCTACTTTAGCAATCGCTAAACCAACTCCGAGAGGTTATTGACCACGCCAAGCATCGATCAACTCGACCACGAGGGTCTGCTTCGCGAGCAAACGAAGAACAAGCAAGAAACCGAGATTGCAACTGGATATTGCGTAATATAAGATGAAAGCTTTATTGACCAAGGTGGGGTTCTCAGACGCTTTGTCCGTCGCTGAACACAAACGGCACTCAAGTTGCAACTATGGCGTAACTTTAATCTAAACAAAACCCAAAGTCTAAACGGTGCCCTAAGGGCTGTATATATGGAGGAAGAGGGGTGAAATTGTGGCCCTTGGTGGAGGGGTCCAAACCAACCCTATCTCTTGTTTCCCCACACATACGGACTCTAAAAATAGCCTATACTTATGTATTTCGAAATTATATGGGTCTGCCTAATAATAAGGTGACGCAAAGACCTAGAATAGCCTCCGGACGAAATTTATGAAGTGGCATCTTGTATATTTCGTCCAAGGCTTCATGCACTCATTATGGTAGCTTCAAAGTCCTCGAATCATCACTTGTAACTCCGTTTGTCCTCTTTGCATGCCATCATCTCCATGCTTGTTCTTGCTCCAATGTTCATCCTTCTCCAAGCTAGGCCCTTCATTTGTAAGAAAACAAATGTATCCAATTTAGGCAAGATCATATTCTCATGAATATTAGAATCATTACCAAGAAACGAAAGTACCGTAATTTAGTCAAGCGCATGCGAGCTCTAGTAATTGGTCCAAGATGTATAGCGTATAGGGGTGGGTGTGTGTGTAACGATGGTATTGATGTCCTCATCTCGATTATGTTGTTTATAGACATTACCTCTTGTAGGGACAATGTATGTTGCAGATGTCTATGATCCGCAATCTCATTTGTATGTAAATGAAGAAAATCCAGCTATGCCTTATTCTCAACAGTTTTACATCCTTTGAAGGAAATTCAGAATTAAGGGCAAGAATAAAAGGGCATCATCATGGTATCGTCATTATGAGTTTTTCACTATAGAGGACAAGAAATTTTGGGGCTGTTAGGAAAACGGCTATATCCTAAAATTTCTTGTCCTCTATAGTGAGATATCGCTTCACATATATATCGACCGACATCGAATGCCTTTTGTTCTTGGATTTCACGCGATGAGTTACAAAGATGCCATCCGCTAAAACAAGGAGAATAAGGCATATAGTCACTGGATTTTCTTCAATTTACATCCAAATGAGATTGCCTTGATCATAGAGCATCCGCAGAAGGTACGCTTGTCCCTACTAGGGGGCTAATGGCTATAAGCAACATAATCTCTCGAATTTCCTTCAAAAGGAAGTGCCAATGGGTTCGTAAACTTGTCTCAAAAAACAGCGATTTAATGATGTTCTTTGACTTTCAGAGTCAAAACTCCTCGCTAACGACATATTTGAGGGTACTCCGGCCTCCCGCGCAAGCGGGAGTATTTTCTGATTCGTGACGCCGCCATGAAAGCAGTTTGAGTACATATGGGTCCAACACGGACTCGGAATGACAAAATTATGACCGTTTTAGTGAACATTTGTCCATTCTACGGCAGTCCTTGAAAGTACTTCATTTTCTCGTGCGCTTTTTGCTTGGCTGCCCCAAAATTTCTTGTCCTCTATAGTGGAGATATCGTTTCCATATATATATGGACCGATACCGGGAATGCCCTTTTGTTCTTGGCTTTCACGCGCATGAGTTACAACATGCCATCCGGCGAAAACAAGGAGAATAAGGCATATAGCCGCTGGATTTTCTTCAATTTACATCCGAATGAGATTGCCAGGATAATAGAGCATCTGCAGAAAGGTACGTTTGTCCCTACTAGGGGGGCTAATGGCTATAAGCAAGATAATCTCTCGAATTTCCTTCAAAATGAAGTGCCAATAGGTTAAGAAACTTGTCTGAAAAACAGCGACAAATGATGTTCTTTGACTTTCAGGGCCAAAAACTCCTTCTTAAGGCCATATTTGAGGGTACTCCGGGCATCCCGGCGCAAGTGGTGAGTATTTTCGATTTGCACGCCTCCACGAGCAGTTTGAGTACATATGGGTCCAACACGGACTCAATGACAAAATTATGACCGCTTAGTGAACATTTGTCCATTCTATGGCGCCCTTGAAAGTAATTCATTTTCTCGCTTTTTGCTTGATCGCCCTAAAATTTCTTGTCCTCTATAGTGGAGATATCGCTTCCACATATATATCGACCGATGCCAGAATGCCCTTTGTTCTTGGATTTCACGCGATGAGTTACAAAGATGCCATTCGCAAAACAAGGAGAATAAGGCATATAGCCGCTGGATTTTCTTCAATTTACATCCAAATGACATTTCCCGGATCATAGACCATCTGCAGAAACGTACGTTTGTCCCTACCAGGGGGGCTAATGGATATAAGCAAAATAATCCCTCGAATTTCCTTCAAAAGGAAGAGCCAATGGGTTCAGAAACTTGTGTGAAAATGAGCGACGAATGATGTTCTTTGACTTTCAGGGCCAAAAACTCCTGCTAAAGGTCGAATTTGAGGGTACTCCGGGCCTCCTGGCGCAAGCGGGGAGTATTTTCTAGATTCGCACGCTCGTGGCGAGCGGTTAGAGTACATATGGGTCCAACATGGACTTCGATGACAAAATTATGACCGTTTTAGTGAACATATGTCCATTCTATGGTAGTCCTTGAAAGTACTTCATTTTCTCGCATGCTTTTGCCCCGACTACCCCAAAATTTCTTGTCCTCTATAGTGGATATATCGCTTCCACATATATATCGACCGACACCGAATGCCCTTTTGTTCTTGGCTTTCACGCCGCATGAGTTACAAAGATGCCATCCGTCAAAAACAAGGAGAATAAGGTATATAGTCACTGGATTTTCTTCAATTTACATCCAAATGAGATTGCCTGGATCATAGAGCATCTGCAGAAAGGTGCATTTGTCCCTACTAGGGGGGCTAATGGCTATAAGCAACATAATCTCTCGAATTTCCTTCAAAAAGAAGTGCCAATGGGTTCGTAAACTTGTCCAAAAAGAGCGATTTAATGATGTTCTTTGACTTTCGTACCAAAACTCCCGCTTAAGGTCGAATTTGAGGGTACTCCGGCCTCCCGCGCAAGCGGGAGTATTTTCGATTTGCACGCCACGCCGAGCGTTTGAGCACATATGGGTCCAACACGGACTTCAATGACAAAATTATGACCGCTTTAGTGAACATTTGTCCATTCTATGGCGCCCTTGAAAGTACTTCATTTTCTCGCGCGCTTTTTGCCCGACCGCCTAAAATTTCTTGTCCTCTATAGTGGAGATATTGTTTCACATATATATTGACAGATACCAGAATGCCCTTTTGTTCTTGGCTTTCACACGCATGAGTTACAAGATGCCATCCGCGAAAACAAGGAGAATAAGGCATATAGTCACTGGATTTTCTTCAATTTACATCCAAATGAGATCGCCTCAGATCATAGAGCATCCGCAGAAGGTACGCTTGTCCCTACTAGGGGCTAATGGCTATAAGCAACATAATCTCTCGAATTTCCTTCAAAAGGAAGTGCCAATGGGTTCGTAAACTTGTCGAAAAACAAAGAACGAATGATGTTCTTTGACTTTCAGTACAAAAACTCCTACTTAAGGTCAGATTTGAGGGTACTCCGGCCTCCCGCGCAAGTGGGCAGTATTTTCTGATTCGCACGCCGCCATGATCAGCTTGAGTACATATGGGTCCAACATGGACTCAATGACAAAATTTTGACCGCTTAGTGAACATCCGTCCATTCTATGGCGCCCTTTAAAGTACTTCATTTTCTCGCGCTTTTTGCTTGATCGTCCCAAAATTTCTTGTCCTCTATAGTGGAGATATCGCTTCAACATATATATTGACCAATGCCAGAATGCCCTTCTGTTTTGGCTTTCACGCCGCATGAGTTACACCATGCCATTCGCTAAAAACAAGGAGAATAAGGCATATAGTCATGGATTTTCTTCAATTTACATCCAAATGAGATTGCCTTGATCATAGAGCATCTACGTAAACGTATGTTTGTCCTTACCAGGGGCTAATGGCTATAAGCAACATAATCTCTCAAATTTCCTTCAAAAGGAAGTGCCAATGGGTTCGTAAACTTGTCTAAAAACAAATGATTTAATGATGTTCTTTGACTTTCGTGCAAAAACTCTTGCTTAAGCTCGAATTTGAGGGTACTCCAGCCTCCCGGCGCAAGCGGGAGTATTTTTGATTCAAGACGTCAGCAATGAGCGGTTTGAGTACATATGGGTCCAACACGGACTTCAATGACAAAATTATGACCGCTTTAGTGAACATCCGTCCATTCTATGGCGGTCCTTGAAAGTACTTCATTTTCTCGCGCTTTTTTACCGACCGCCCTAAGAGTTCTTGTCCTCTATAGTGGAGATATAGTTTCACATATATATCGACCGACACCGAATGCCTTTTGTTCTTGGCTTTCACGCCAAGATCGCACAAAGATGCCATCCGCTAAAACAAGGAAAATAAGGCATATAGCCGCTGGATTTTCTTCAATTTACATCCAAATGAGATTGCCCGGATCATAGAGCGTCTGCAGAAAGGTACGTTTGTCCCTACTAGGGGGGCTAATGGCTATAAGCAACATAGTCTATCGAATTTCCTACAAAAGGAAGTGCCAATGGGTTTAGAAACTTGTCTGAAAAACAGCGACGAATGATGTTCTTTGACTTTCAGGGCCAAAAACTCCCGCTTAAGGCTGTATTTGGGGGTACTCCGGGCCTCCTGGCGCAAGCGGGGAGTATTTTCTAGATTTGCATGCTCACCGCGAGCAGTTTGAGTACATATGGGTCAAACACGAACTCGGAATGACAATGTTATGACTGTTTTAGTGAACATCTTTCCATTCAATGGCAGTCCTTGAAAGTACTTCATTGTCTCGTGCGCTTTTTGCTTGACTACCCCAAAATTTCTTGTCCTCTATAGTGGAGATATCGTTTCCACATATACATTGACCGATGCCAGGAATGCCCTTTTGTTCTTGTCTTTCACGTGCATGAGTTACACCATGCCATTCGGTGAAAACAAGGAGAATAAGGCATATAGCCGCTGGATTTTCTTCAATTTACATCCAAATAAGATTGCCCGGATCATAGAGCATCTGCAGAAACATACGTTTTTCCCTACCAGGGGGCTAATGGCTATAAGCAACATAATCTCTCGAATTTCCTTCAAAAGGAAGTGCCAATGGCTTCAGAAACTTGTCTGAAAACAATGATGAATGATGTTCTTTGACTTTCGTACAAAAACTCCTACTTAAGCTCGAATTTGAGGGTACTCCAGCCTCCCGCGCAAGCGGGAGTATTTTCGATTCAAGACGTCACAAGTAGCGGTTTGAGTACATATGGGTCCAACAAGGACTTCAATGACAAAATTATGACCGCTTTAGTGAATATCTGTCCATTCTATGGCGCCCTTGAAAGTACTTCATTTTCTCGCGCTTTTTGCCTCGACCGCCTAAAAGTTCTCATCCTCTATAGTGGAGATATCGCTTCCACATATATATCGACCGACACCGAATGCTCTTTTGTTCTTGGCTTTCACGCCGCATGAGTTACAAAGATGCCATCCGCGAAAACAAGGAGAATAAGGCATATAGTCACTGGATTTTCTTCAATTTACATCCAAATGAGATTGCCTTGATCATAGAGCATCCGCAGAAGGTACGCTTGTCCCTACTAGGGGGCTAATGGCTATAAGCAACATAATCTCTCGAATTTCCTTCAAAAGGAAATGCCAATGGGTTCGTAAACTTGTCCGAAAAACAAATGATTTAATGATGTTCTTGACTTTCAGTACAAAAACTCCCGCTTAAGGTCAGATTTGAGGGTACTCCGCCTCCCGGCGCAAGCGGGAGTATTTTCTGATTCGCATGCTCGCCATGAGCAGTTTGAGTACATATGGGTCTAACACGGACTCGAATGACAAAATTATGACCGCTTTAGTGAACATCTGTCCATTCTATGGCGCCCTTGAAAGTACTTCATTTTCTCGACGCTTTTTGCCGACTACCCCAAAATTTCTTGTCCTCTATAGTGGAGATATCGCTTCCACATATATATCGACCGATGCCAGAATGCCCTTTTGTTCTTGGCTTTCACGCCGCATGAGTTACAAAGATGCCATTCGCGAAAACAAGGAGAATAAGGCATATAGCCGCTGAATTTTCTTCAATTTACATCCAAATGAGATTGCCCGGATCATAGAGCATCTACAGAAACGTATGTTTGTCCCTACCAGGGGGCTAATGGCTATAAGCAACATAATCTCTCAAATTTCCTTCAAAAGGAAGTACCAATGGGTTCGTAAACTTGTCCAAAAAACAATGATTTAATGATGTTCTTTGACTTTCGTGGCAAAAACTCCCGCTTAAGGTCGAATTTGAGGGTACTCTGGGCCTCCCGCGCAAGCGGGAGTATTTTCGATTCGCACGCCATAGCGAGCGGTTTGAGTACATATGGGTCCAACACGGACTTCAATGACAAAATTATGACCGCTTTAGTGAACATCCGTCCATTCTATGGCGCCCTTGAAAGTACTTCATTTTCTCGCATGATTTTACCGACCGCCCTAAGAGTTCTTGTCCTCTATAGTGGAGATATAGTTTCACATATATATCGACCGATACCGAATGCCCTTTGTTCTTGGCTTTCACGCCGCATGAGTTACAAAGATGCCATCCGCGAAAACAAGGAAAATAAGGCATATAGTCACTGGATTTTCTTCAATTTACATCCAAATGAGATTGCCTTGATCATAGAGCGCCCGCAGAAGGTACGCTTGTCCCTACTAGGGGGCTAATGGCTATAAGCAACATAGTCTATCGAATTTCCTACAAAAGGAAGTGCCAATGGGTTCGTAAACTTGTCCGAAAAACAAATGATTTAATGATGTTCTTTGACTTTCGTACAAAAACTCCTCGCTAAGGCTGTATTTGGGGTACTCCGCCTCCCGCGCAAGCGGGAGTATTTTCTAGATTTGCATGCTCACCGCGAGCAGTTTGAGTACATATGGGTCTAACACGGACTCGAATGACAATGTTATGACTGCTTTAGTGAACATCTTTCCATTCAATGGCGCCCTTGAAAGTACTTCATTGTCTCGCGCGCTTTTTGCTTGACTACCCCAAAATTTCTTGTCCTCTATAGTGGAGATATCGCTTCACATATACATCGACCGATGCCAGAATGCCCTTTTGTTCTTGTCTTTCACGCATGAGTTACAAGATGCCATTCGTGAAAACAAGGAGAATAAGGCATATAGCCGCTGGATTTTCTTCAATTTACATCCAAATAAGATTGCCCGGATCATAGAGCATCTGCAGAAACATACGTTTTTCCCTACCAGGGGGCTAATGGCTATAAGCAACATAATCTCTCAATTTCCTTCAAAAGGAAGTGCCAATGGCTTCGTAAACTTGTCCGAAAAACAATGATGAATGATGTTCTTGACTTTCGGCCAAAAACTCCTACTTAAGCTCGAATTTGAGGGTACTCAGCCTCCCGCGCAAGCGGGAGTATTTTCTGATTCGACGTCACAAGAAGCGGTTTGAGTACATATGGGTCCAACAAGGACTTCAATGACAAAATTATGACCGCTTTAGTGAATATCTGTCCATTCTATGGCGCCCTTGAAAGTACTTCATTTTCTCGCGCGCTTTTGCCCGACCGCCTAAAAGTTCTCATCCTCTATAGTGGAGATATCGCTTCCACATATATATCGACCGACACCGAATGCTTTTTGTTCTTGGCTTTCACGCCAGATGAGTTACAAAGATGCCATCCGCGAAAACAAGGAGAATAAGGCATATAGTCACTGGATTTTCTTCAATTTACATCCAAATGAGATTGCCCGGATCATAGAGCATCCGCAGAAGGTACGCTTGTCCCTACTAGGGGGCTAATGGCTATAAGCAACATAATCTCTCGAATTTCCTTCAAAAGGAAATGCCAATGGGTTCAGATTCTTGTCCAAAAACAGCGATTTAATGATGTTCTTTGACTTTCGTACCAAAACTCCTGCTTAAGGTCAGATTTGAGGGTACTCCGGCCACCGCGCAAGCGGGAGTATTTTCGATCTGGATGCTCGCCATGAAAGCAGTTTGAGTACATATGGGTCTAACACGGACTCGAATGACAAAATTATTACCGCTTTAGTGAACATCTGTCCATTCTATGGCGCCCTTGAAAGTACTTCATTTTCTCGACGCTTTTGCCCGACTACCCCAAAATTTCTTGTCCTCTATAGTGGAGATATCGCTTCCACATATATATCGACCGATGCCAGAATGCCCTTTTGTTCTTGGCTTTCACGCCGCATGAGTTACAAAGATGCCATTCGCAAAAACAAGGAGAATAAGGCATATAGTCGCTGAATTTTCTTCAATTTACATCCAACCGAGATTGCCCGGATCATAGAGCATCCGCAGAAGGTACGCTTGTCCCTACTAGGGGCTAATGGCTATAAGCAACATAATCCTCGAATTTCCTTCAAAAGGAAGTGCCAATGGGTTCAAAACTTGTCCGAAAAACAACGATTTAATGATGTTCTTTGACTTTCGTACAAAAACTCCCGCTTAAGGTCGAATTTGAGGGTACTCGTGGCCTCCCGTGCAAGCGGGAGTATTTTCTCGATTCGCACGCCACAAGTAGTGGTTTGAGTACATATGGGTCCAACACGGACCAATGACAAAATTATGACCGCTTTAGTGAACATCCGTCCATTCTATGGCGCCCTGAAAGTACTTCATTTTCTCATGCGCTTTTTGCCTCGACCGCCTAAAATTTTGTCCTCTATAGTGGAGATATCGCTTCCACATATATATCGACCGATACCGAATGCCTTTTGTTCTTGGCTTTCACATGCATCACATAAAGATGCCATCCGCGAAAACAAGGAGAATAAGGCATATAGCCACCGGATTTTCTTCAATTTACATCCAAATGAGATCGCCTTGATCATAGAGCATCTGCAGAAGGTACGCTTGTCCCTACTAGGGGGCTAATGGCTATAAGCAACATAATCTCGAATTTCCTTCAAAAGGAAGTGCCAATGGGTTCGTAAACTTGTCTCAAAAACAATGATTTAATGATGTTCTTTACTTTCAGGCCAAAACTCCCGCTTAAGGTCAGATTTGAGGGTACTCCGCCTCCCGGCGCAAGTGGGGAGTATTTTCGATTCGCACACTCGCCATGAAAGCAGTTTGAGTACATATGGGTCCAACACGGACCAATGACAAACTTATGACCGCTTTAGTGAAAATCTGTCCATTCTATGGCGCCCTGAAAGTACTTCATTTTCTCATGCGCTTTTTGCTTGACCGTCCCAAAATTTCTTGTCCTCTATAGTGGAGATATCTTTCCACATATATATCGACCGATGCCAGAATGCCCTTTTGTTCTTGGCTTTCACGCCGCATGAGTTACAAAGATGCCATTCGCTAAAACAAGGAGAATAAGGCATATAGCCGCTGGATTTTCTTCAATTTACATCCAAATGAGATTGCCCGGATCATAGAGCATCTGCAGACACGTAAGTTTGTCCCTACCAGGGGGCTAATGGCTATAAGCAACATAATCTCTTGAATTTCCTTCAAAAGGAAGTGCCAATGGGTTCAGAAACTTGTGCGAAAAACAACGACGAATGATGTTCTTTGACTTTCGTACAAAAACTCCCGCTTAAAGTCGAATTTGAGGGTACCCAGCCTCCCGCGCAAGCGGGAGTATTTTCGATTCGACGCCAAGGGCGCGGTTTGAGTACATATGGGTCCAACATGGACTTCAATGACAAAATTATGACCGCTTTAGTGAGCATGTGTCCTTTCTATGGCGCCCTTGAAAGTACTTCATTTTCTCAGACGCTTTTTGCCTCGTGGTCGGGAATTGTGTGGGAGCACGAGCACCTATGGGCAGGGGGCCCTTCTCGTCCGCAAGGAGCGGAGGGCGACGCAGAGCGGATCGAGGCGAGTGCACGCTGGGATCTTTACCCAGCTTCGAGCTCTCCCGAGAGATAAAACTCCTACCGCGCTTTGTGTTTGTATTTGTTCTTGCTCCAGAGCGCAGGTATGCTGTGGTGTTGAATGAGTCGAATGAACCGATCATGAACCAAAATTTGAACCCCCACGCGCGCATGGGCCTCCCTTTATAGTCTAAAGGGGTCACCGATGTGTGGCAGCGATAAAGAAGGGTAGAAAGGTAAAACGCTGGTTGGTACAATCACATTAACAAAGGTCCCCTACCTAACTCGACGGCAGGGACAAGGGCATTTAATGTTCGTCCGTCGCCCCAACAAAGGCAAGGAAGCGACCGTTAGGGCGCCATCGACGCCATGATGGCCTCCTTGTCGCTTCGCTACACCGCGACCGCGATAGCTGCACCGCTACCGCCACGCGTTCTCGGATGGTCCTCGGGTGACACGCCGCTGATGCGCCGGAGCTTGGGTGCAGAGTGGCAGCCTTGCCGCTGCAAGCGCTTTGCCACGGCCGCCGCCTTGTCGCACCCGCAAGCTTGCCGCTGCCGGCCTTGCCGGACGCTACGGGCGCCGCGCAAGTTTTCCGGCGCCTTGTTATTTTCCCGCAAGCTCCTCTTGCCGGGTCTTTGTCCTTCCCGCCAGCCCTCTTGCCGAGGCCTTGTCTTCTTAGTTAATACTTTGTTCTTGAATGGCAGTAAATAGGAATGACGGAGGATCTTGGCGACGCCTGCAAGCCTTGCCGCTGGTGTCATGCGATCGCCTGCAGACAAGTTCGGGGTACTAAGGTACCCCTACTTTAGTACACCGACAGAGCCCCGGCCCGGGCCATACACGGTGCCGAAGCGCTGGTGGCTGTGCCCAAAATAGTGCACGGCACACGCGCCTGGGTCCAAACCGACCGACCAGATTCACCGCGCCCCTCGCGAACGGCACGTACAATTGCGCGCTGCGGAGAGAACGTGGTCAATACTTAATTTCTGTGAAATGCGAACGCTCAGATCCCCTCGCTTATAAGCAGAGGAAACAGGCCGCTCCCCACCTTCGCCACTTGCGCTCTTCCTCCGAAAGCCCCGCCGCCCTCCGCTTCCTAAGCCGAAGAGAGCAGCGCCCGCCGCCGCCGCCGCTGCCGCCGCTGCCGCCTCGCTTTCCCCATCGCTTCCACCATGGCTCAAGACCGGAAGGCTGCATAGGCTGCGAAGGTCGCGGTCGGCCGAGGCGCTGAGCTCGAGGCGCCGCGCAAGAAGCAGTGCTTTTCCCCGAGCTCACCCCGGCGGCGCCGCGGGAGGAGTTCTACTCTTCCGTCGACGGAGACGCGGCGATCCACAAGACACCGGGCGCTCACCGAGGTTTCCAAATCAAGAAGTGCCCCGTGAGGGTACTACTTCTTTCCTCGTTCTTCTATTATGGCTCGCCCACCTTTTTCCGATTTTCTTCGCGACATCATGAACACCTACGGTTTTCATCTTCTTGATTTCACCCCAACGCCGCTCGACAATGGCGGTTTTCGACACCTTCGCGAGAAATTTGTTGGCATCCTCCCCAATGTCGCTTTTTCGCCATTATTTCTCTCCCCGGCCGAGAAAGAGGAGCCACCGGCTGGCGGAATCGCCGACCTCCCGGATTGGCATGAAGGAGGTGTACTTGACGGGCGAAGCCCGCAGCAAGTGGGACGAGTGGAGGGCGGAGTGGTGCTGGATCTGTGATGCCAATCCGCAGCCATTCACCAAACCGCGCTGCACCCGGTGGTGCGTGGCGGTGATCGAGCGCCTGTCACGGACGACGCCAAGTTGAAGATTGCCACCACCAATCCTCCGGCCAGCATGCCGGGCTCACAGCAGGGCGGTTGGCGCGATTTCCTTCACTGTCGACGCTTCTCGCAAAGAGGGGAGGCCCGCCAGCTGTTTACGCCCAAGGATATCATGAGGCTGCGCCCAGTGCCTCAACTTCAACTTCACCGCTCGAGCTTGACGGATGCCGAGGGAGCTGTTCAAGCATGACGCCAACCATCCGTATGGTTCAGTTGCCGCAGGCGCCGCCCCTCAGTAACACTCCCCGCCGCGATCGATTCGCGCGAATGATGCCAGAGTGCGACTCGCACGGATAAGTGCAACTTGATAGAGCCCACCGCCGAGGTCGTGCAGCAATTTTTGATAACTTGACGGAGGTAGCAATAACTCCGACGAGCGTAAGCTCTCACCCGCGCCACCATCGACAACGAGATGTCAGACATCGCCAAACAGGGTCAAGAGGCGGCGGCAGCCATCGCCGCGGCGAAGTTTGGCTTCACGCTAGCGGAGGCGGATGTAATGAGGCGGCAAGCCTTGCCGACCGGGAAGATCTTGCCGAGAAGTCGATGGCGAGGGGAGCCCGAGGTCGGCGAAGCGAGCCTGCCGAGGGCGCGAGCGCCAACCGCTTTCGAAAGCAGCTTGCCGCAAAGTGAGCCCCCCGCGCAGCCCCAATTCCAACCGAGAAGGCGCCTGCCGAGTTGGAGATACAGCAGAGAGCAGCCGACCAGCAGCCGCGGGCGCCGGGACACGCCCACCACGGCAAGTACTGCTGCTGCTGGAGGGTCCTGGCCAGTGCCGCAACCGAGGCGGGTCTTCCTGGCCGCCACGCCTCGATCTCGCTGCTGCTGCCCAAGAATGCCGAAGGAACTTACTCCTCTCGCTGCACCGCGCAGAGAGGGTACTGACCACCTCTCCGCGCTGAGTCTGGCGATGATGAAGAGGAGGAGGAGGAGGAGTAAGACTTTCTTCTCACCGCCCTTGATTTTCTTTGATCCTTGTTGTTGTTTGTCTTGTATCTAATTCGCTTTCTCTCAATTCCTGCTTCTATTCCAGTGAATTTGGCGAGAGAGCGCGAAGAGGGCCAAGGTCCTCTGTTGACATCGAGGACGATCTTGCCGTGATAAAGAAGATACGCCCGAGACCACCTTGACGGACCCGTTCTTCTTCCTCGCAAAGAGTTCTCAAAGATGCCCCCCAACAGTAAGTGTTTGGTTCACTTCCGCAGGGGCGCAGATGGGTGCTTTTTCTTTGTCGACATCTTGATTGCTAATCAATTTGTGTAGGAGCAGAGCAGGCCCATCAGGCAATCGAAACCGCCTGAGGTGCTGCTCTCGCTTGACCACGCCGCCAAGGGACGATTCTCGACAAGGAGCGCCCCGGCAAGGGAGGGGTCCCCGGCAAGGGACGGAGCCAGCGAGCCCTTGGTGGAGGAGCCCATGGTCACTGAGCCCAGCACAGGTAACCTTCCTTGTTGGAAATCTTCCCTTGGGTTCTTCTTCTGATCTTTTCTTTTTTTTTGGATATTTGCTTGACCTTTCTTTCCTCCTTCCATCTTCAAATCCCCCTCTCGTAGACCCGATGGAGACCGAGGCCGCCGGCGATGAAGGCGCACGCGGCAACACTGAAGATGCCGCCGCTGGCGAGGAAGAGGCCGGCGTTGATGATCTCGCCGACGAGGAAGCCGCCAAGGCTGCTGGCGCAGGAGCCGGCGAGGGGTCCGGTGATCGCACTGACGACCCAGAGGACGCAGGAGCGCAAGGCGCCAGATCGCCCACCGACCCTCCCTCGCTGATGCGGCGCGCTGGCCCGAGGAGCCCCACCAGCGATACTTGAAGGCCGGGCGAGGGCGATACATCAAGCTTCCCGGGCGCCGAGCCCAGTGTGCCGTGGAAGGAGAGGAGTTTGACGGAAGTACTCGCCTCGCTTGGTTGGCGTGGTTGACAAGCCAAGCAGCAGCAGTGAGTCCGAGGAGGAGCAGCTGTTCGAAGTTAGTGTCACTCTACCGCTACCGCAAGCGGGTTGAGTCCCGGAGGCGCTTTGTCGCGCTGGGCGGAGTTGACATGGAGAAACACGCGAGCAGCTCCGAATCAGAACTGTGAGGCCCTCCGTCCATTGCCGAGGAGAGGGCGAGCTCGACGAGGCGAAGAAGGCGCTCATCCCGAAAAGGTTGAAGCCAAGAGCAGCAGAGGCTCGCCGCCGAGGAGCTGTCCAAGCGGATGGTGAGCTGACATGTAAGAAGGTGAACTTGGACAGCCACTCAAGAGGAGCTCGCCGTCCGGGAGCAATCACTTGGCGGGCACTCAAGGAGGCGAAGATGCTGCTGCTGCCGCCGGCCGCCAAGAAGGAGTTAGAGGTGAAGGTGACGAGCCGAGGCGGACATGAAAAGGAAGAACGAAGAGCTTGGTGCACTCCAGCCGAACGTGAGAAGGATGCGCGCTACCATGGCGATCCGCAAGTTCAGCTCGCCGAGAGGATCAAGGAGCTGAACGCCGCCAAGGACTCGAAAAGCCGATCCGAGCTGAAATCGCCACCTTGACGGGACGCTGGACGCCGCCAAGAAGCGAGAGGATGACTTGAAGAAGGAGCTCAAGGGCAACGAGGAGTTGCCGACGAGGGCCGCCGAGACCCGTAACACCTTCAAGACCACGGTGGAGCTCGACGGAGGGCTCACAACATCGCCGCTGCCCATCGACGAGGAGTCGGGCGGAGTTGGACTTGGCGGGCTTCGGTACTCCATCGAGGAAAATCTCCACCAGCCGCCAAGCTCACGCTTTTCTTCAAGGTGTGGAGACGGTTTCCAAAGAGCTCCGGAAAGAATCCCAAGAAGCTGGTCGACGAGTCGCACGCGATGGAGAAGGTGTTGGTGAAGATACTTTTCGCAACCCGAGCATCGACCTCACCCGTCACCAAGAAGCCGCCATGCGGTGCTGCTTTGAAGAACTCAAGGCCATTGTCGCACCCATTGTGGACAAGGTGAATGAGGTCGAGGGTCGACGGCGAGCGGTGGATTAGGCCACCCTTCTTCTCCCTTTTTCTTGCCGCCGCTTTCAGCTTATGAGAACAATCTAGTCAAGGCCACAATAAGTCATTCTTGTAATATAACTTTATTCGGTACCGCTTGCTATGTTATTTCCTTTACTCGCTACATCCCTTGTATGTTTTTACCCTATGCTTTGAGGGGATTTGTCGCGCAAGCACACTTGTCGAAAAGCGAACATCAAGAACTCCGGTCAAGCGTGTGCGCCTCAAGCAAGAAACCTTGTCGGGCTAGTTGCAGCGATTGTATTGTTGAGCGGACTCAAACAAATCAAGGGCTTAACTTAGCCATTTAGTCAATTCCTCCGCACAGCATGTGTTTTCCATACAAGGCACTGGACGCTCAAGGAATATAACTTAAAAATTTAAAACCGACTATGCTCAAACTTTGGCAACTTAGCTTTTCTCTGTCATTCAAGGCCCGGCAAGGCTAGATTCCTTGAACGACGCCGGTCCACACTTTTATCTTCTCCTCCCCGTGAACTTGTGGGCGGAGGAATATTCTTTTGAGAAGAAAGAAGAGTAAATAATGATACGGAACCTTAAGGTTCGCTATTGCTTACCGGGGTAAGTGCTGCACAAAGTGTCGATATATATGCAAAAAGAAAGATGCATCAATTTGACAAGATGTGCGAGGCACATAAACTTTATTTACGCACGGAGCCGCGCCCGCTTTGTACAAAGGGTTACATGCAATAGCGGCAAGGCTTGTATAAAAGGTGGTTGCGAACGGGCCCGCAACCGCTACTTTATGGGTAAAATCGCGAAGATGCTCTATGTTCCAGAGTTGCTCACCGAATGCCATCTTCGGTCTCTGGCGGACAGCCGGCCTAGTGACTCGCTTCACCCGAGCAAGGGCCTTCCCACTTCAAGGCCAACTTGTTGGAATTCTGGCGGATTGAACACGCCAAGAACAAGGTCGCTTCCTCGAAGCTTCGCATTTACTTTGCGGCTATGGTAAAGGGCGCAGCTTGTCGGTAGCGAGCAGCTCAGACAAAGAGCTCAAGGCGATCCTCCTCGAGGAGCAGCGCACATCTTGTCAGCAGCCTGCTTTTGCTCAAGCTCATCATAAGCGAGCACTCGAGGCGATCCGTGATATGAGTTCCGTGGGAGAACTGCCTCGCCCCGAGACAAGAGCAAAGGGTATCCGCCGCTGGCTCGACGGCGCTGCTCGATCGACCAAAGAACCACCGCAGCCTCGATCCAATTTCTTCCGCACTTGCGCAGCCTATCGAAGTTCTGGTCTTGAGCCCGCGCAGACTTCAGCTTTCCTTCCGCTTGACCGCTGTTTCTGGGTGAGCAATAGAAGCGGCGCATCTTGGTGCCAAGATCTTGGACGATTGCATGAAGGTGCGGTCAGGAATTGTGTGCCGTTGTCGGTGATGATCCCGTTAGGGATTCCAAACGGCAAACAATTGACCAAGAACTTGATCGCCGATCGTGGTTGCCACCTTCCTCACCGTTCCACTTCGTGCCACTTTGTGAACTTGTCGATTGCAACGCATAAGTATCAAAGCCCCGACAGCTCGGGGAAGGGGCCGAGGATATCGAGCCCCTGCATCAAAAATGGCCAGGATAAAGGGATTGTTTGGAGAGCTTGAGCTGGTTGATGAATCTGCTTGGAGTGGAACTGCACGCTTCACACTTGGTTACTTGCGCAGCTTGCATCCCGGAGGGCTGTCGGCCAAAGAAACCTTGCCGGAAAGCTTTGCTTAAGTGTTTTGCGCCAATGTGGTGACCACATATGCCTCCATGAATCTCCGCCAACAGCCTTCGCCCATCTTCCCGGAGATGCACTTAAATTTCACTTGCTGAATCTTTCTTCTCAGATAAGATGTCATCGACAAACCGGTACATACTTGATTGCCGGGCTACTTTCTCCGCCGCTTGCTGCTCGGAAGTTCTCATGTCTCAAGGAAATGGACTATCTCATTGTGCCCATGTTGGAGCTTATGCTCGACAACAAGGACTAAAGGCACAAATGCCGCCAAGGAACATCCGCTTCTACGGCAAGAATCGATCCCGCCGAGCGTGATGCTCCCCGCAAGCGTGTTGGGACACAGCTTGTCGGGAGCGCTCGCTTCAACGAAACAAGCCTCGGGCTTGTCGAGCAGATCGCCTCAAGACTTTCTCGTGGTTGATCCCGGGACCTTCTTGGTGGCGGCTTCGGGAGCTTTGCCGAAAGTAGCCGCCAGAACCAACTTTCTTCTTGCTCTGTCCAGCTTGATGGTGTTACAGATGGTTGAGTCAGCTTGAGCACAAAAATTCCTGGTTCCACAGTAATTTGAGTGCAGACACTTTGACAGTCAGTCTGCAATGTCATTCTCGAGCTTCGAACGGTTCCATCCGCAGCCGCCAAAATGTTCTTTCTAGCTTCCTCACTTCATCAATGTATGCTTCCATGAGTGGACTGTGATAATCTTTGTTAACTTGGCGGACGACAAGCTGTGAATCACCCCGATAATAAGCTTCTTGATCCCGTGTTTTGCCGCGATCCTCGAGTCCCAAGCAAGCCTTCATACTCGCAGATTGTTTGTTGCTTGCTCCTTGGGAAAGTGCATTTGGACCACGATTTGAGGTGTTCTCCGATGGGTGCGATAAGTAGTACGCTCAAGACCGGGCGCTTTGCAGCGAGAAGGCGCCATCAAAGTACATGATCCATTCTTTGTTCGCTTCTTGACGGGATGCTCTTCTTCGAGTTTCTTCATCGGGTGTTACGCCCACTCGCTATGAATTTCGCCAATGCTCGGCTCGATAGTCGAGGTACTCTCAAACTTGAGGCCAAAGCTTGATAGCCCAAAGGCTCCACTGACAATCCCGCCTGCTGCTTCGGATTCGCAATATCTTCTTCAACGGAAAGCGAGTGACAACTCGTGGATCTCATGTGCTTGAAAGTAATGGCGCAACTTCCTTGAGGCCATGAGAAGGCCGAAAAGCAACTTCTGCACGCAAGAGTACCTTGATCTAGCCCCCTGCAGGAGGGAGCTGACATCTCTCCAGGGATTCTCCTCCCCTCCTCAGCCCGTGTGCACTTGTCGGCCAGAGCGATAGCTCACGACATCTCTCGATCTTGCACATCGCCATCTCCTCCTCATCTCATGTTACGCACGCTCGATGGAACGCTACCGATCACCAGTGAACGCCTTGATGTAGCTTTCCATATTCAGAATCTAACTCCCGCCTTTTCCGGAGATGCGATATTTTATTTTTCTCCGTGGTTGGGTTTTTGTCTTCCGCTTTTGTATTTTGTTCATTTCTTGCATTTCATCTCATAGCATCATGAAGATTGCATCCGCATGTTTTCATAAAACATGCATCCGCTGTTAGTTGCCGCTTCTTCCTCGCCTCTCGCTGACCTTTCTCGACCGACCTTCCGTTGTCGCTCACCATTTGACCTCTTTGCACAATACTCAAACCCTCGACGCGTCCGAAAGTTGTCCCAAACCCGACCCGGTAGTCGCCACTGCTATTTCGGATCATCCCCAAACATCCCGAAAACATCTCCATTTTCTTATTTGATTTCCCAACCTAGTTTTTCAGATCGTCCGACAATATCTGAGGGACCAAATATCCCTAACCTAATCCACCGCTATATATATATCATTCTAACCCTAGTTTTAGGCCCTTGTCCCATCGCTACCGCCACCATCCACTCCTCTCCTTCCTGGATCCATCCCGATCCACCCAATCCTCCATCGATCCAACCAGCCTCCGACCACCTCCCGTGATCTCCGCCCACCCAAATCCCGAGCAAGCCACAGCCTCCTCCTTCCGCCTCACCGCTCGCCCCTCGCTTCCCACTGCTGCCTCAGAAGCCGCCACTCCACAGAATAAAGAGCCGGAGCTCCCTGTGATCGCCAACCACCTTCCTCCTCGATTTCATCCTCGATCCACACAACCATCAGCTCCCAGCTCCTTCCTCATCTTGTCGCCAGCCTCCTCGCGGCTCGATTCCTCACGCCGAGCGGAGAGCTCGCCTCGAGCCTCAGAATTCATGGCGCCTGCCTTCGCCTCCCGACGTGCCCCCCGCTTTCTCTCCATCTTGCTCCCTTTGTTGCTCCCTCTCCGCCTCACGATCTCCTCTCGACTCTCTCTCAGGCAGAAACCACCATGGCCACCGACCGCCTCGCCTTTGATCCGCCAGTTGCCTCGCTGTTCGATCCGCCGGCCCCTCGCCTCCTCCCTCCTCCGCTGATTCTCGCCGTCCCGAGTCCCCCTGCTGCCATGGACGGTTGGACGCCAAGACGACCTTCTTCGAGCCCTGCTTCTCGTTGCCTCCACCACAAGGCTACCAGACGACGGGGTCACTTCTGAAGGCTGATCACAAGACGCCGAACTCACGCCTCACAGGCTCCAGATCCGCAGAGGGCCTGGGCTGGCCCGGCCAGCCTCACTGGCCCGCTTCCACCACGCCTCCTGCTGGCCGCCTTCCTGTGGCCGAGCCCATGGGTGAGGCCACCCCAGCCTTTTTTTTTCTCTCTGGCCCAGCCAGCCTCTGGCCTGCTCTGCTTTTTTTCAAATAAGTAGAGAATTTGTCTAATTTCCAGAAAACTGCATATTTACAGATTGACCCCTGTTGTTCATGCATATAATAACTCCACAACCATGCATCGGTTCAAAACAAATTATATATGTAAAATGCTTAGTTTTTCATCTAGTTTCATAATATGCCACTTTCATCCATGTTTAAAATGTTTAAAATGTTGTTTGTTCAAATTTGCTCAAATGCCATGTTAAAATGTTTTATTTCATAACTAAATAACCGTAGCTCGGTTTTAAATAAACTTTATATGTAAATGGGGTGGAAAAATGCCTAGTTTAACATGGTGCACTTTATTTTCCTGTTTAACAACTTTAAAATATGTTTTATGGCAGAAGAGTAGCAAATTCATAAATTGCATATGAGGTTTTTCCTAAATGTTGTTTGTTGTTCCTACTCATTTAAACTTACCAAAATATTTAGTTTACTTTTGTTACACCCTTGACATGTTTAACAACAGCTAACATTGTTGTGTACCTAAACAAGAGCTTAACTAAATAACTCGATGTGGTGTTTCATTAATATGCAACTCTGCTGCATATTGAGCTCCACTTAACTTGTAGTATTGTGTGTTGCACTTTGCCATGCCTCATTAAACCGGACATGCATCATACTTGATTGTGCATCATGCCATATTTATGCTTGTGTGTTTACCATGTTGTTTGTTTCTTTCCTGTTGTTTCTTAGTCCCGTAATGTTATGATTGTGAGGATTCGCTCGACCACGTCCGCTTGTCTTCTTCATGGACTCGTTCTTCTTCCTAGCGGATCTCGTGCAAGATGACCATACCTCGAAATCACTACTATCTTTGCTATGCTAGTTTGCTCGCTTTTGCTATGCCAATGCTACGATGCCTACCATTTGCTTGTCACCTCCCAAATTGCCATGTCAAACCTCTAACCTTGACACCATTCCTAGCAAGCTATTGATTGGCTATGTTACCGCTTTGCTCAGCTCCCTCTTATCGCTGTTAGTTGCAGTGAAGTTGAAGATTGCTCCATGGTGGACAAGGTTACGCTTGGGATATCACAATATCTCTTATATTATTAATGCATCTATATACTTGGTAAAGGGTGGAAGGCTCGCCTTATGCCCGGTGTTTTATTCCACTCTGCCGCCTCTAGTTTCCGCCATACCGTGTTATGTTCCCGGATTTTATGCTCCTAACGCTGTCGGGTGATTTATGGGACCCCCGACAGTTCGCTTTGAATAAAACTTGTCCAAAGAAGGCCCAACCTTGGTTTTACCATTTGCCTCACCACCACCTATACCCTTCCCTTGGGTCGGCCAACCCAAGGGTCATCTTTATTTTAGCCCCCCGCCGTTGCTTGTCTAAGTGTTGGTCCGAATCGAGAGATCATGGGCCACCTCGGGAAACTCGACGTCTGGTTTTACTCAGAGCTTGACTTATCCGTGTTGCCTCGAGAACGAGATATGTGCAGCTCCTATCGGGATTGTCGGGCGATCAAAGCGGCTTTGCTGGTCTTGTTTTACCATTGTCGAAATGTCTTGTAAACCGGATTCCGAGACCGATCGGGTCTTCCGGAGAAGGTCTATTCTTCGCTGATCGCGAGAGCTTGTCATGGGCTGTTGGGACACCCCGCAGGTATAAACTTTCGAGAGCCGTGCCCGCGTTATGTGGCGATGGGAATTTGTTAATGTCCGTTGTAGAAAACCCGGTTGATTTTAATTAAAATACATCAACTGTAGCGTGAATCGTGATGGTCTCTTTTCGCGCAGTCCGAGAAGTGAACACGTGTTGGAGTTATGCTTGACGAGGTTGCTATAGGATCACTTCTTGATCATACTTTTATCGACCGTGCTTTTGCCTTCTTCTTCTCGCCTCATTTGCGATCTTAGCCACCATATATGCTAGTCGCTGTCGCAGCTCCACCTCATGCCTTTACCTTACCCATAAGCTTAAATAGTCTTGATCTCGCTGGTGTGAGATTGCCGAGTCCTCGTGACTCACGATACTTCCAAAACCAGTTTGCAGGTGCCTATGTTATCGAAAGGTGTGACGAACTAAGCTCAAGGAGGAGCTCGATGAAGATCTTGCCCTTTGTGTTGTTTCGCTCTAGTTGATCGGTAGTGGAGCCCAGCTTGGGGTCGATCGGGACCTTGTCGATTTGGGGTTCTTCTTTATTTTGGTTCCGTAGTCGGACCTTGATTGTATCTCGATGATGTAATGCTTTATTCATGTAATTGTGTGAAGTGGCGATTGTAAGCCAACTATGTATCTCTTTCCTTATGGATTACATGGGTTGTGTGAAGATTACCTCACTTGCACATTGCTTTCAATGCGGTTATGCTCTAAGTCGTGCTTCGACATCGGGAGATATCGCCGCATCGAGGGCGCTATGTTGGTATTCGAGCCTTCCCCGACCTTAGGAGCCCCACCGCTTGATCGCTTTTAGCGGCCGAGTTGTGTCTAGAAAATGTTTTGAGTCATTTAGGATTATATATATCGGAGAGTTAGAATTTTTTACTCCTCACCCCTTCGCCGCCTCGTGAGGTCTCCCGACGAGAATTTTGACTCTTCTTCTCAAATTTCACTAAATTTTTTTAGGATCACGCTGGTATTTTGGAATCGTTCGATGGTTTTATGATGAGAACATTGTCTTGGTGCCTCCTCGTCAGGGTTTAGTGGAAGTGTCCCGGAGTTGAGCTTTGAGGTGTTGTCGCCATAATTTTATCGCATAGCTCGAATACCCGAGTTTAGTACGCCGACATCAAAAATCTTTTATGCGCTTGTTGGTGAGATAACCCCGATAACCCAAAGATCGAGGTGAGTACGGAGTATTGCCATGACTCAGATAACGGATGCTTTTCAAGGTTGAGGTAGACGATTTCAAGGTTTTTGGTTATGTGTCAAGGATGGATACACTGGATGTAGGATTTGCTAGTTTTGGGTGAGATATTATGCTTCCCCAGATCCCCAACACCGATTGCATAACCGGAGAATTTTCGGAGTTTCATAGGTGGGAATTCAAGTAGCTCTTAGGATATCTTTCCGACGGATGTATGATATGAAATTTGGGTTCACGCCCAGTGGTCTCGCTTATTCACGGTTGGTTTTACAAAGGGTCTCATGGTGTCTTAAAGAGTCCTTGGCGATGCCGACTCAAGACGCTTCAGATGTCATGTGCACCGCCTTGTACATGATGGTGTTGTACGATCGAGTCGCTTAGGCCCCCACCACTAAAACTTCGGACAAAATCTCTATCATATGTTTGTTCCGCTTATTCTGCAAGCCACCCTTTGTTTTTGTTTTGAGTTGTGGTATTCGAAGTTGCTTCAATGTCAAGTGTTGATTCCATACCTTTCCTAAATGGTGTTCTCATATTTCTATGTGAATACTAATCCTTCTTAATCATTGAGGTTGTCATGTTAATTGTTTTCCAACCGTGCGCTTTCTTCGAGATGATCCCATCATTCTCCCCATCGCAAGACCAATTATCATTTCTTCTCAACGGTGTTTGTTTCATCCGCTTCAAGTTGCCTTTGTTTTTTCCCCGCCCACCCACCCTTTTTCCTCAAGGACTAAGATTTCTTACCAAGTATCCTTTTATTTTTTGTGAAGTTTCTCCATTCTTTTCCACAATGTTCTTACCCGTGGTTCTCAAGAAGATGTTCTACTAGTTCGCTATTCCTCATTCCTTTCTCTTCTCCGTGGATTCAAGTCAAGTTTTGTTGATCATACCTTTTTCCTCATTTCAATGTCTTCTCATACCGTGCACCTCATTATCATCCTACTTTAGCTATTTGTTATTCCGGAGTGCTCAAGATATCTCAAGATTCGTGTTTCCACTCAGATTCGCTCAAGCTCTTTCGAGATTGGTATCTCATTCAAGTCATTTAATTCAACCGTGCAACATCTCTTTTAAATCTTTTCAATGGTGTTCTTTTGAGTGGGCCCTAACCCACGTGTCTTTTCACAGATCTTACCCGACTCTTCTATTTTCCCGTGAGCTATCCTAAATTCTTCTCCAAGTTTGACGAAGAATGAGTTATCATCACCAAATGCTTTTCTCCAAGATATTTCAAATTCTTTTCATAGTTGGCTCAACCTCTTCGCTTTTAATTCTTCCGTGTGCCTCAAGAATTTTGGTGGTGTTTCTCGTTGTCATTCTCATCATTTGAAGACCAAGAAGGATTTCTCTTAAATCTTGGTCCATTCTCTTGAATATTCATGGTCCTAGCTTGATGCCATCCTCTCATAATTGCTTTCGATTGAGATAACTCTTTCTTACCATCCGAGCATTTCATGAGTTGATTTCATTTCTTTCCTCCAAAGGCCATCATGTCATAATTCTTCATTCTCAGCGTAGCTATCGCTCTCCAAATCTTACCGTGATTCGCTCATATATCCTCTAATCAGTTCATGTTCTCTGCTTCTCATGTATCTAAATCCTCAAATATCTTCATTCGCTTTTCCAATTCTTCCCGTGAATTGTGCCTTTGCTACGCTCAATTTCAATTTACTATGGTTTGTTCAAGATTTCACTTCCTTCATTATCTTATCAATTCATTCGTTGTTTTCAAATCCCACCGTGGATCGTTGAAGACTTTTCTCAAGTTTGCGCTTATATCTCTCTTAATTCTTTTCTACGAGAATAAGTAATATGCAAAATCCGTTGTTTGTCATCAATTTAAATTGGTGAAGGATACGATATCGTAATTTTATTATTGTTTCATCCAAGTGATCTAGTTTCTTCTTTCCATCGTTGTTCTTCATGTCACATTTCTTGGTTCGAGAGGCTTCATCTTTCTTTTCGAGTTCCAAGCTCTCTTAGTTATCTCGTCGCAAGCCCCTCCTAAATTATTGCAAGGCTTCACCTTGTGTTTTCAACCTCCTTCTTTTATCATCATTTTATTACCGTGTTCTTCATTGAGGCTCTATATGGTGGTTCGTCAAGGATTCTTTTTCATTCTTCAATTGTTCTTCAAGATTTCTCTTGAAGTTATGATCCGCCAAGCTATACTCTAAAATAAACATGGTGCTCAACACATGTTTTGTTTTGAGGAGTTCAAGTATTCTTCTTCTTGCATTCCAAAATGCAATTCTTTCTACCTTATCTTTTGAGATGGTGTTATGTCACTCTTGACAATTTCCTTCATGTTTCATGATTCATATTGTTGTTAAGAATGAGGTATTTTAAATCCATCGCCTCTTCATTGGAGTTATCTTGGGTTATATTTCACCTAAAGCTTTCCCTAAGGATTGTTGCTATTATGGTGCTTATAAATGACCCAAGTTCTTCATTTGTCCTCCCGTGAAATAAGTTTCGCCTCCTTGTTGATATCAATCCAATCATTGTTTCCGCAGGCGTAAGCTCACCTCATAATTTTGAGATGTTTTCATAAGCCCGCCATAAGTTTATTCTTTTCGTTGTTGGTTTTCCAACAACTCCGCTATAACCTTCTTGGAAGGGTGATTTCCAAACTCATTTGTAAGTGGTTGGCTTTTTCTCCTACATTCTCGTTAATCCAATGATCTATCTTTTATTCTTTCTTCCAAGGCAATGTGATGTTGTGCTTTTCACCCATCACCTCGCTTGGTGAGGATCATATTCTTTTCATGCTTATCCATTTAACCAGAGTGTTGTGTTCTCATTCAAGTTCTTTCATCTTATCAAGTTTTGCCTCTTTTTTCAACATGAGTGCTGCCTCAAATCCTTCTTACCCATTGTGCCATTCTTTCAATAGCTCCACAGTAGTGTGTTGTTGATTTCATCAAGTATCATTCCATCTTCTCAAGTTCATGTTCTATTCGCTCCATGTTCAACCGAGTGTCATCCAATTCTTCCTCTCTCATCTTGTTTTAACCGGAGTGGTTTCAATTCTATCTTGTCCATTAAACTCTTGATTCATGTCTTTGCAACCTTCAAGTCCTCATAATGTTCCTTGTTCCTCTTTTCTAACGGATTGTTTGCAATCTCGCTCTACTCATTGTACTCTTTTCTTTAAATTGCTCAACCTCTCAAGGTTCATGGTTTCACCTGCTCACAAAGAAGCAACTTAGTTTTACCTCTTCTCTTCCTCTTCCGCTTCTCCGGTGCATCCTAGATCTCGGATGAGATCCTCTCGTAGTGGTGGAGTGTTGTAACGCCTTGATGTAGCTTTCCATATTCGTAATCCAACTCCTGCCTTTTCCGCAGATGCGATATTTTATTGTTCTCCGTGGTTGGGTTTTTGTCTTCCGCTTTTGCATTTTGTTCATTTCTTGCATTTCATCTCATAGCATCATATGATAGATCTGCATGTTTTCATAAAACATGCATCCGCTGTTAGTTGCCGCTTCTTCCTCGCCTCTCGCTGACCTTTCTCGACCGACCTTCTCGTTGTTGCCTCACCATTCGACCTCTTTGCACAATACTAAACCCTCAAGGTCCGAAAGTTGTCCTGAACCCGACCTCGTAGTCGCCACTGCTGGCTTTTGGATCATCCCCAAACATCCCGAAAACATCTCCATTTTCTTATTTGATTTCCTAACCTAGTTTTTCGGACCGTCCGATTAATATCGAGGGACCAAATATCCCTAACCTAATCCACCGCTATATATATATATCATTCTAACCCTAGTTTTAGGCCCTTTGTCACATCGCTACCGCCAAATATCCACTCCTCTCCTTCCTGGATCCATCCCGATCCACCCAATCCCTCCATCGATCCAACCAGCCTCCGACCACCTCCCGTGATCTCCGCCCACCCAAATCCCGAGCAAGCCACAGCCCTCCTTCCGCCTCACTGCCTCATCCTCGCTTCCCACCGCTGCTCCAGCTACTACCCACGCAACAAAGAGTCGGAGCTCCCGGGATCGCCAACCACCTTTCCTCCTCGATTTCATCCACCATCCACCCAACCATCAGCTCCCCAGCTCCCTTCCTCATCTTGCTGCCAGCCTCCTCGTGCCCGAGTCCTCACGCCGAAAGCAGGAGCGCCCCGCCTCGAGCTCGGGTGAAGCCCATGGCGCCTGCTCGCCTCCCCGACGTGCTCCCGCCTCTCTCCATCTTGCTCCTTCTTCGCTCCCTCTCCGCCTCACGATCTCCTCTCGACTCTCTCTCAGCAGAAACCACCATGGCCACCGACCTCGCCGCTTTTGATCTCGCTGGTTGCCGCCCGCCTCGATCCGCCGTCCCTCAAGCCTCCTAGCCTCCTCCGCCGATTCTCGGCCCCGAGTCCCCGCGCCATGGACGGCTGACGCCAAGCCGACCTTCTTGAGCCCCGCTCTTTGTTCGCTCAGAGCCACACAGATCGATGGGGTCACTACCGAGCTGCTGCTGACCACGCACACGCCGAATCACGCCTCACAGGGTGGCCCAGATCCGCAGAGGCCCACACTGGCCGGGCAGCCTCACTGCTCGCTTCCACTGCCTCCTGCTGGCCGCCTTCCCGTCTGGGCCGAGCCCATGGTGAGGCCACCCCGAGCGCCTTTTTTTTTCTGGCTCTGCCCAGCCAGCCTGCCACCTGCCTTTTTTTCAACCAGAGAATTTGTCTAATTTCCAGAAAACTGCATATTTACAGATTGACCCCTGTAGTTCATGCATATAATAACTCCACAACCATGCATCGGTTTAAAACAAATTATATATGTAAAATGCTTAGTTTTTCATCTAGTTTCATAATATGCCACTTTCATCCATGTTTAAAATGTTTAAAATGTTGTTTGTTCAAATTTGCTCAAATGCCATGTTAAAATGTTTTATTTCATAACTAAATAACCGTGAGCTCGGTTTTAAATAAACTTTATATGTAAATGGGGTGGAAAAATGCCTAGTTTAACATGGTGCACTTTATTTTCCTGTTTAACAACTTTAAAATATTTTTATGGCAGAACAGTAGAAAATTCATAAATTGCATATGAGGTTTTTTCGGAAATGTTGTTTGTTGTTCCGGCCTCATTTAAACTTGCCTAAATATTTAGTTTACTTTTGTTACACCCCTTGACATGTTTAACAACATTTAACATTGTTGTGTACCTAAACGAGAGCGAACTAAATAACTTGGATGTGGAAGCCATTAATATGCAACTCGCTGCATATTGAGCTCCACTTAACTTGTAGTATTGTGTGTTGCACTTTGCCATGCCTCATTAAACCGACATGTATCATACTTGATTGTGCATCATGCCATATTTATGCTTGTGTGTTTACCATGTTGTTTGTTTCTTTCCGTGTTGCTTCTTAGTCCCGACCACGTCCCGCTTGAATGTTAGCCTCGATTGTGAGGATTCGCTCGACCACGTCCGCTTGTCTTCTTCATGGACTCGTATCTTCTTCCTAGCGGATCATGGTGGATGTGGTTATGTTGGGATATCACAATGCAAGATGACCATAGCCTCTAAATTACTACTATATTTGCTATGCTAGTTTGGTTTTACCATTTGCCTCACCACCACCTATACCTTCCCCGGGTCGGCCAACCCAAGGGTCATCTTTATTTTAGCCCCCGGCCGCTGCGCTTGTTGGTCCGAATTTTCGCTATGCCAATGCTACGATGCCTACCATTTGTACATCAACTGTGTGTAACCGTGATGGTCTCTTTCCGCGGAGTCCGGAAGTGAACACGGTAAGTTGGAGTTATGCTTGACGAGGTTGCTATAGGATCACTTCTTGATCATACTTTTATCGACCGTGCTTTGCCTTCTCTTCTCGCTTCTCATTTGCGTATGTTAGCCACCATATATGCTAGTCGCTGTGCAGCTCCACCTCATGCCTTTACCTTACCCATAAGCTTAAATAGTCTTGATCTCGGGTGTGAGATTGTTGAGTCCTCGTGACTCATGATACTTCCAAAACCAGTTTGTGTGCCTATGTTAATGAAAGGTGTGATTTAACCAAGCTCAAGGAGGAGCTGGATGAAGATCTTGCCCTTTGTGTTGTTTCGCTCTAGTTGATCAAGAGTGGAGCCCATTGGGGTCGATCGGGACCTTGTCGATTTGGGGTTCTTCTTTTATTTTGGTTCCGTAGTCGGACCTTGATTGTATCTCGGATGATGTAATGCTTTATTCATTTTTGCTACCTATTTTAGAGTCCGTATGTGGGGGAAACAAGAGATAGGGTTGGTTTCGATCCCACCTCAAGGGCCACGAAATTCCCTCCTCTTCCCCATATATACAGCCCTTAGGGCACCGCTTATAGCTGCAACTTCAGAGTTTTGACTACAACGGTTGCCGATCACCACCGCTGGGTAAGAACCGTAAGAATTTGAGATTTGCTTGACGGATTTGTGACACCACCACCACCACCACCACTTCCTAGTAGTCTCAGAGGATCATATTCTTGTGTGTTTCTATTGTCGCTAACCATGGCAGGATCACAAGTCGATGAGACTGATTGGGAGAACCCGACTAACAAACAGCTACATGATAAGTTTCAGCAAATGATGATTGGACAGTGCAAGATGTGGTAAACAGATTTGACGAGGCCATGGAGAAGATAGATGGCATTGAGAAGACGTTTGAAACAAAGCTTGATAGCAAGTTTGATGAATTGCTCGCTGCTTTTCCACAACCACCGCCGCTGCACCTATCGCACCTCTCGAACGACAACAACTACGCCCTTCCGAATCAAGATGGACGAGCTCAGCGTGTTCCTATTGAGCCAGACAAAATTCTGGTGCCGCCAAGCCATCGCTGTTGGTGCTTTTGGCTCATCATGCATCGCCGGTGGTACCGAGGAGGATGATTATGTGGACGATTATGAGGATGAGGTTGATCAACATCGAACTACGCAACCACCAGCACCACAACCACCAGGTCGCCCACATGCAAATAATGGCAATATTAGGGCTCCTCAGTACGAGATCATGACCATCTCCCTAAACTGAAATTGAATATTCCACCATTTGAGGGTAGATATGTTCCTATATATATCTTACTTGGGAGTTAGAAACTGAACAACGATTTACATGTTTACAATATCCCGAGGAGAGACGTGTTCGCGCTGCTGCTTTGTGCTTTCACTAGCTTTGCATGTGTTTGGTGGTCCAACATTGTAGATTATATCCTGCTCCAGCTACTTGGGCTGCTTTGAAAACTGCTATGCGATCTGCTGGTTCCACCATATTATCAACGTGAATTACTTCAAAATTGCAGCGCTTAAGACAAGGAAAAATTCTGAGAAGAATATTATCGAATTACAAACCGCTTGATTAGATGTGGTATTGTTGAGGAGAATGAAGCTATGCTTGCACGCTTTCGGGTGGATTAAATAGAGAGATTCGCACCATTCTAGACTATAAGGATTATAATAATATCACTGCTTATTCCATCTTGCTTGTAAAGCTGAACGTGAAGTGCGTGATCGACAGCATTGGCGCCGCACTAACTTTTCTCGCAGTCGACCTTCATCATGGACACCACGCATCATCTACTTCCACCGCACCATCACCTCCTTCAAAGCCACCTCCAACCGTGATACAAGAAAGGTGCACAACCACCACTATCTGCCAAGAGCACACCGCTGGCTCTGCACAGAGCTTTCTTCTTCCATGGCGCCAACAGGCACACAAGTGATATTATTTGTCGTCATTGTAAGGGAAGAGGACATTTTATGAGAGAATGCAAATCTCAGCGTGTGATGATTGCTACCGAGGATGGTGGGTATGAGTCCGCTAGTGACTATGATGAGGAGACTTTGGCTCTTATTACACATGAGGAACACGGTGGAGATGATTCTGATCATGAGACACAATACATGGCTGTCAAGATGCCGACAGTATGAATGTTTAGTTGCTCAACGTGTTTTGAGTGTGCAGGTTACACAAGCTGAGCAAAATCAGAGGCATAATTTGTTCCATACAAAGGAGTTGTGAAGGAACGTTCTATTCAAGGCCATCATAGATGGAGGGAGCTGCAACAACTTGGCTAGCATGGAGATGGTGGAGAAGCTATCTCTCACCACAAGACCACATCCACATCCTTACTACATCCAATGGTTCAACAACAGCTGCAAGGTTAAGGTAACACGACTGCTCGTGTGCATTTTAGTATCTCTACATATGCTGATTATGTTGATTGTGATGTGGTACCTATGCAAGCATGTTCCTTGTTACTTGGTAGACCATGGCAATTTGATAAAAATTTCAGACACCATGGTAGAAACAATCAAGATACTCTTGTTCATAAGGATAAAATATTACTTTGCTTCCTATGACTCCGAGTCCATTTTGAAAGATGATATTAATAGAGCTAATAAAGCAAAACAGAGAAAAATAAGAGTGAAAATCAGATTGTGGCAAAAGAATTTGAGCAACACATGAAGCCTAATAATAAACCATCTACCGTTGCTTCAAATTAAATTGAAAAGTGCATGTTTACTTGCCACCAAATCTGATATTGATGAGCTAGATTTTAGCAAATCTATTTGCTATGCTTTTGTGTGCAAAGAGGCATTATTTTCATTCGAGGACGTGTTTTCCTCTTTGCCCCCTCGCTGTCACTAACATTTTGCAGAGTTCGCCGACGCTCTTTCCACAAGACGTGCACCGGATTACCACCTATTCGAGGGATTGAGCATCAAATTGACTTAATTCCCGTGCATCATTACCCAACCGCACCATACCGCATCAATCCAGAGGAGACGAAGGAGATTATGCGCCAAGCACAGAGCTGCTCGACAAAGGTTATATACGCCAATCCCTTAGTCCTTGTGCTGTTCCTATTATTCTAGTGCCGAAAAAGGATGGTACGCCACGATGTGTGTTGATTGTAGAGGCATCAATAATATTACTATTCGTTATCGCCACCCTATTCCTAGGCTAGATGATATGCTTGATGAATTGAGTGGCTCTACAATATTCTCCAAAGTTGATTTATGAGTGGATACCATCAAATTCAGTATGAAATTGGGAGATGAATGGAAAACAGCATTTAAAACTAAGTTTGGATTATATGAGTGGTTAGTCATGCCTTTTGGGTTAACTAATGCACCTAGTACTTTCATGAGATTAATGAACTAAGTTTTACGTGCTTTCATTGGACGATTTGTGGTAGTCTATTTTGATGATATACTGATTTATAGCAAATCTTTGGAAGAACATTTGGAACATTTACGTTGTTGTTTTTATGCTCTACGTGATGCACGCTTGTTTGGTAACCTTGGGAAGTGCACCTTTGCACCGATCGAGTATCTTTTCTTGGCTATGTTGTTACTCCACAGGAATTGAAGTTGATAAAGCCAAGATTGAAGCTATTGAGAGTTGGCCGCAGCCCAAAACGGTCACACAAGTGAGGAGTTTCTTGGCCTCGCTGGTTTCTATAGGCGCTTTGAGAGATTTCAGCACCATTGCTGCACCTCTCAACGAGCTTACAAAGAAGGATGTGCCTTTTGTTTGGGGTACCGCACAGAAGAAGCCTTCACGGTATTGAAAGATAAGTTGACACATGCCCTTTACTCCAACTTCCTGATTTTAATAAGACTTTTGAGCTTGAATGTGATGCTAGTGGAATTGGATTAGAGGTGTGTTATTACAAGATGGCAAACCTGTTGTATACTTTTCTCAAAAATTGAGGGCCTAGTCTGAATTATTCTACTTATGATAAAGAATTATATGCTCTTGTTCGACTTTAGAAACATGGCAACATTATTTATGGCCCAAAGAATTTGTTATACATTCTCGATCATGAATCTTTGAAACATATTAAAAGTCAAGCTAAACTGAATCGTAGACATGCTAAATGGGTTGAATTCATTGAGACTTTCCCTTATGTCATTAAACACAAGAAGGGTAAAGAAAATGTTATTGCCGATGCATTGTCTCGTCGCTATACTATGCTTTCACAACTTGACTTCAAAATATTTGGTTTGGAGACCATCAAAGATCAATATGTGCATGATGCTGATTTTAAAGATGTATTGCAGAATTGTAAAGAAGGAAGAACATGGAACAAGTTTGTCGTTAATGATGGATTTGTGTTCCGTACAACAAGCTATGCATTCCAGCTAGCTCTGCTCGCCTTTTGTTGTTGCAGGAGGCGATGGAGGAGGACTAATGGGACACTTTGGCGTGAAGAAGACGGAGGACGACTTGCTACACATTTCTTTTGGCCAAAGATGAGACGGATGTTGAGCGCTTTATTGCTCACTGCACTACATGTCAAAAAGCTAAGTCACGACTCAATCCTCATGGTTTATATATGCCTTTGCTCGCACTCTAGTGTTCCTTGGGAGGATATATCTATGGACTTTGTTTTAGGTTTACCTAGAACAAAGAAGGGAGGGATAGCATATTTGTTGTCGTGGATAGATTCTCTAAAATGGCACACTTTATACCATGTCATAAAAGCGATGATGTCATTAATGTTGCTGATTTGTTCTTTCGTGAAATTATTCGCTTGCATGGTGTGCCAAATACTATTGTTTCAGATCGTGATACTAAATTTCTTAGCCACTTTTGGAGATGTTTATGGGCTGTTGGGGACTAAACTGCTTTTTAGTACTACTTGTCACCCCAAACCGATGGATAAACTCAAGTAGTCAATAGAACATTGTCTACTATGCTTAGGGCTGTTCTAAAGAATAATAAGAAATGTGGGAGGAATGCTTGCCTCATATTGAATTTGCTTATAATCGCTCATTGCATTCTACTACTAAGATGTGCCCTTTGAAGTTGTGTATGGTTTCCTACCTCGCACCTATTGATTTGTTGCCTCTTCCATCTTCGGAGAAGGTTAATTTTGATGCTAAAGAACGTGTTGAATTGATTTTAAAATGCATGAGTTAACTAAGGAAAACATTGAGCGATGAATGCTAAATATAAACTTGTCGGAGATAAGGGTAGAAAACATGTTGTGTTTGCACCGGAGATCTTGTTTGGTTACATTTATGTAAGGATAGATTTCGATTTGCGCAAATCAAAGCTAATGCCACGTGTCGCTGGTCCTTTTAAGGTGTTGGAGAAAGTAAATGATAATGCATATAAACTTGAGCTGCCTCGCAGATTTTGGGGTTAGTCCCACTTTTAACATTGCAGATTTGAAGCCATATTTGGGTGAGGAAGATGAACTTCCGTCGAGGACGACTTCATTTCAAGAAGGGAGGATGATGAGGACATCAATACCATTGTTACACCCACAGCCCCCGCTGCTATACATACGGACCAATTACTAGAGCTCACAAGACGCCAACTAAATTACTGTGTACTTTCGCTTTCTTGGTAATGATTCTAATGTTCATGAGAATATGATGTCGCTTAAATTGGATACATTTGTTTTGCTTACAAATGAAGGGCCTAGCTTGGAGAAGGATGAACATTGAGCAAGAACAAGCATGGAGATGATGGCATGCGCAAGGGGATCAAGAACGGAGTTACAAGTGATGATTTCAGGACTTTGAAGCCACCATAATGAGTGCATGAAGCCTTGGACGAAATATACAAGATGCCACTTCATAATATTCGTCCATAGGCTATTCTAGGTGCCACACACCTTATTATTGGGCCAGGCCCATGTAATTTCGAAATACATTAGTATAGGCTATTTTAGAGTCCGATGTGTGGGGAAACAAGAGATAGGGTTAGTTTCGACCCTCCACCAAGGGCCACGAAATTCACCCCTCTTCCTCCATATATACAGCCCTTAGGGCACCGCTTAGACTTTGGGTTTTGTTTAGATTAAAAGTTCGCCATAGCTGCAACTTCGCAGCATTTCGCTTGTGTTCAACGACTGCATAAAGGCGCCACGTAACCCCACCTTGATCAATAAAGCTTTCATCTTATATTCGCAATATCCAGATTGCAATCTCAGCTTGCTTGTTCTTCGCTTGCTCGCAGGAAATAGACCTCGTGGTCGTTGATCGTGTTCGGCGTGGTCAATAACCTCTCGGAGTTGGTTTAGCGACATATATGCGCGACGCCCTCAAGACGCTCAGAGTCGGATCGCCAAAGTCGACTTCCACCAAAGCGAAATCCACCATCTCATCGAAAGACGGGACACCTTTGCCTCTATCATGTCCATTCTATCAAAAGTTGACGCTTCATTTTCTTACGCTTTCAACATAATCTCTCTAATTTCATCGCCTTCCTTATCTTGTCCTGCTTAAGATAGTGGCTGCTAGCCAACTGTATTCACATATATAGTATCACCGACACCAAAATGCATCGCTTTCTATGTTCTTGCGCTTTTGCACGCCAAAATTCCTTGTCCTCTATAGGAGATAGTTATAGCATGCCATCCGCCACATGAAAAATGCAAGGACAATAAGGCATAAGGCATATCGCTGGATTTTCTTTTTCAATTTACATCCAAATGAGATTGCCTGTGATCAGAGCATCTCATAGAAGGTACGCTTTGTCCCTACAAAGGGGCCAATGGCTATAAGATAATCTCTCAAATTTCCTTCAAAAGGAAGTGCCAATGGTTTAGAAATTGTCTCAAAAACAGCCGATAATGATGTTCTTGACTTTCGTCAGGCCAAAAACTCCTGCTTAAGGTCTTATTGTCGATACTCCGGCCTCCCGAAGCATCTTTCATTTTCTCGGATTCGCACGCCAGCCAAAAGCAGTATGATACATGACGGGTCCATGACGGACCCATCTATTAATTATGACCACGTGAACATCTGTCCTTCATTCTATGGCGCCATTGAAAGTACTTCATTTTCTCGTTGCTTTGGCCTTATCGCCCTAAAATTTCTTGTCCTCTATAGTGGAGATATCGCCCATATATATATCTTTGCTGTCTAATGCCCTTTTGTTCTTGGCTTTCACGCAAGATGAGTTACAAAAAGATGCCATCCGCAAACAAGGAGAATAAGGCATATAGTCACCGGATTTTCTTCAATTTACATCCAAATGAGATTGCCCGATCATCATCGCAGAGAGCATCTGATAAGAAAGATACGCTTGTCCTATCTAGGGTGCCAATGGGTTCAATGGCTATAAGCAACATGAATCTCTCGAATTTCCTTCAAAAGGAAGTGCCAATGACTTTGCTCAAAAAGTACAGCCTCACGAATGTTCGGACTTTCATCTTCCTTCTTAAGGTCAGATTTGAGGGTACCTCGATCTCGAGCGCAGAGGCAGAGGCAAAGGTGTCCCGCTTTCGATGAGATGGTGGATTTCGCTTTGGTGGAAGTCGACTTTGACGATCCGACCACGAAGCGAGAGGACGCCGCGCCTTTAGCAATCGCTAAACCAACTCCGAGAGGTTATTGACCACGCCGAGCACGATCAACCCGACCACGAGGGTCTATTTCCGCGAGCAAACGAAGAACAAGCAAGAAACCGAGATTGCAACTGGATATTGCTAATATAAGATGAAAGCTTTATTGATCAAGGTGGGGTTCTGTGACGCTTTGTCTCGGTCGCTGAACACAAACGGCACGCCAAGTTGCAGCTATGGCGAACTTTTGATCTAAACAAAACCCAAAGTCTAAACGGTGCCCTAAGGGCTGTATATATGGAGGAAGAGGGGTGAATTTCGTGGCCCTTGGTGGAGGGGTCCAAACTAACCCTATCTCTTGTTTCCCCACACATACGGACTCTAAAAATAGCCTATACTAATGTATTTCGAAATTACATGGGCCTGGCCCAATAATAAGGTGACGAGCACCTAGAATAGCCTATGGACGAAATTTATGAAGTGGCATCTTGTATATTTCGTCCAAGGCTTCATGCACTCATTATGGTGGCTTCAAAGTCCTGAAATCATCACTTGTAACTCCGTTCTGATCTCTCTTGCGCATGCCATCAACTCCATGCTTGTTCTTGCTCCAATGTTCATCCTTCTCCAAGCTAGGCCCTTCATTTGTAAGCAAAACAAATGTATCCAATTTAGGCAAGATCATATTCTCATGAACATTAGAATCATTACCAAGAAACGAAAGTACCGTAATTTAGTTGATGCATGCGAGCTCTAGTAATTGGTCCAAGATGTATAGCAGCAGGGGGCTGGGGTGTAACAATGGTATTGATGTCCTCATCATCCTCCCTTCTTGAAATGAAGTCGCCTCGACGGAAGTTCATCTTCCTCACCCAAATATGGCTTCAAATCTGCAATGTTAAAAGTGGACTAACCCCAAAATCTGCAGCAGCTCAAGTTTATATGCATTATCATTTACTTTCTCCAACACCTTAAAGGGACCAGCAGACGTGGCATTAGCTTTGATTTATGCAAATCAGAAATCTATCCTTACGCAAATGTAACCAAACAAGATCTCCAGTGCAAACACAACATGTTTTCTACCCTTATCTCCAAAGAAGTTTATATTTAGCATTCATACGCCAATGTTTTCCTTAGTTAACTCATGCATTTTTAAAATCAATTCAGCACGCTTCTTTAGCATCAAAATTAACCTTCTCCAAGATGGAAGAGGCAACAAATCAATAGGTGCACGAGGTAGGAAACCATACACAACTTCAAAAGGGCACATCTTAGTAGTAGAATGCAATGAACGATTATAAGCAAATTCAATATGAGGCAAGCATTCCTCCCACATTTTCTTATTATTCTTTAGAACAGCCCTAAGCATAGTAGACAATGTTCTATTGACTACTTCAGTTTGTCCATCAGCTTAGGGTGACAAGTAGTACTAAAAAGCAGTTTAGTCCCCAACTTAGCCCATAAACATCTCCAAAAGTGGCTAAGAAATTTAGTATCACGATCTGAAACAATAGTATTTGGCACACCATGCAAGTTTAATAATTTCAATGAAAGAACAAATCAGCAACATTGACAAAGATCATCGCTTTTATGACATGGTATAAAGTGTGCCATTTTCGAGAATCTATCCACGACAACAAATATGCTATCCTCCCTTCTTTGTTCTAGGTAAACCTAAAACAAAGTCCATAGATATATCCTCCCAAGGAACACTAGGTACAAGCAAAGGCATATATAAACCATGAGGATTGAGTCGTGACTTAGCTTTTTGACATGTAGTGCAATGAGCAATAAAACGCCAACATCCCGCCTCATCTTTGGCCAAAAGAAATGTGTAGCAAGTACGCCCTCCGCCTTCTTCACGCCAAAGTGTCCCATTAGTCCTCCTCCATGCGCCTCCGCAACAACAAAAGACGAACGGAGCTAGCTGAATGCATAGCTTGTTAGCACGGAACACAAATCCATCATTAACGACAAACTTGTTCCATGTTCTTCCTTCTTTACAATTCTGCAATACATCTTTAAAATCAGCATCATGCACATATTGATCTTTGATGGTCTCCAAACCAAATATTTTGAAGTCAAGTTGTGAAAGCATAGTATAGCGATTTAGACAATGCATCAAGAATAACATTTTCTTTACCCTTCTTGTGTTTAATGACATAAGGGAAAGTCTCAATGAATTCAACCCATTTAGCATGTCTACGATTCAGTTTAGCTTGACTTTTAATATGTTTCAAAGATTCATGATCGAATGTATAACAAATTCTTTGGGCCATAAATAATGTTGCCATGTTTCTAAAGTCCTAACAAGAGCATATAATTCTTTATCATAAGTAGAATAATTCAGACTAGGCCCACTCAATTTTTCGTAAAAGTATGCAACAGGTTTGCCATCTTGTAATAACACACCTCCTAATCCAATTCCACTAGCATCACATTCAAGCTCAAAAGTCTTATTAAAATCAGGAAGTTGGAGTAAAGGAGCATGTGTCAACTTAGCTTTCAATACCGTGAAGGCTTCTTCCCAAGCGGTACCCCAAACAAAAGGCACATCCTTCTTTGTAAGCTCATTGAGAGGTGCAGCAATGGTGCTGAAATCTCTCACAAAACGCCTATAGAAACCAGCGAGGCCAAGGAAACTCCTCACTTGTGTGACCGCTTTGGGCTGCGCCAACTCTCAATAGCTTCAATCTTGGCTTTATCAACTTCAATTCCTCGTGGAGTAACAACATAGCCAAGAAAAGATACTCGGTCGGTGCAAAAGGTGCACTTCCCAAGGTTACCAAACAAACGGCATCACGAGAGCATTAAAACAGCACGAATGTTCCAAATGTTCTTCCAAAGATTTGCTATAAATCAAGATATCATCAAAATAGACTACCACAAATCGTCCAATGAAAGCACGAAACTTCGCTCATTAATCTCATGAAAGTACTAGGTGCATTAGTTAACCCAAAAGGCATGACTAACCACTCATATAATCCAAACTTAGTTTTAAATGCTGTTTTCCATTCATCTCCCAATTTCATACGAATTTGATGGTATCCACTACGCAAATCAACTTTGGAGAATATTGTAGAGCCACTCAATTCATCAAGCATATCATCTAGCCTAGGAATAGGGTGACGATAACTAATAGTAATATTATTGATGCCTCTACAATCAACACACATACGTGACGTACCATCCTTTTTCGCACTAGAATAATAGGAACAAAGACAAGGACTAAGGGATTCACAGATATAACCTTTGTCGAGCAGCTCCTGACTTGACGATAATCTCCTTCGCTCCTCCGGATTGGTACGGTATGGTGCACGGTTGGTAATGATGCACCGAATTAAGTCAATTTGATGCTCAATCCTCTAATAGGTGGTAATCCCGTGGCACGCCTTGTGGAAAGACGCACGAACTCCCCGCAAAATGTTAGTGACAAAGCAGGGGCAAAGAGGAAGGCACGCCCTCTAATGAAAATAATGCCTCTTTGCACACAAAAGCATAGCAAATAGATTTGCTAAAATCTAGCTCATCAATATCAGATTTGGTGGCAAGTAAACATGCACTTTTCAATTTAATTTCGTAGCAACAAAGAGATGGTTTATTATTAGGCTTCATGTGTCGCTCAAATTCTTTTGCCACAATCTGATTTTCACTCTTATTTTCTCCTGTTTTGCTTTATTAGCTCTATTAATATCATCTTTCAAAATGGACCTGGAGTCATAGGAAGCAAAGTAATATTTTTATCCTTATGAACAAGAGTATACGATTGTTTCTACCATGGTGTACAGAATTTTTATCAAATTGCCATGGTCTACCAAGTAACAAGGAACATGCTTGCATAGGTACCACATCACAATCAACATAATCAGATATGTAGAGATACTAAAATGCACACTAACAAGACGTGTTACCTTAACCTTGCCGCTGTTGTTGAACCATTGGATGTAGTAAGGATGTGGATGTGGTCTTGTGGTGAGAGATAGCTTCCACCATCTCCATGCTAGCCAAGTTGTTGCAGCTCCTCCATCTATGATGACGCTAATAGAACGCTCCTTCACAACTCCCTTTGTATGGAACAAATTATGCCTCCGATTTTGCTCACTTTGTGTAACCTGCACACTCAAAACACGCTGAGCAACTAAACATTCATACCGCAAAGATCTTCAAGAGCCATGTATTGTGTCTCATGATCGTAATCATCTCCACCGTGTTCCTCATGTGTAATAAGAGCCAAAGTCTCCTCATCATAGTCACTAGCGGACTCATACCCACCATCCTCAGAGCAATCATCACACGCTGAGATTTGCATTCTCTCAAAAATGTCCTCTTCCCTTACAACGACGACAAATAATATCACTTGTGTGCCCTGCTGACGCCATGGAAGAAGAAGAGCTCAGCAGGCCCGCAGTGTGCTCTTGGCGATAGTGGTGGTTGTGCCGCTTTTGTATCACGGTTGGAGGTGGCACCAAGGAGGTGATGGTGCAAAGGAAGTAGATGATGCACGTGGTGTCCATGATGAAGGTCGACCTGCAGTAAAAGTTAGTGCGCCAATGCCTCGCCGATCCTCAAGACTTCACGCTCAGCTTTACAAGCAAGATGGAATAAACGAGTGATATTATTATAATCCTTATAGTCTAGAATGGTCTGAATCTCTATTTAATCCACCCGTAAAACGCAAGCATAGCTTCATTCTCCTCAACAATACCACATCTAATCAAGCCAGCTTTGTAATTCCCGATAATATTCTTCTACAGAATTTTTTCCTTGTCTTAAGCGCTGCAATTTTTGAAGTAATTCACGTTGATAATATGGTGGAACCCAACGAGTACGCATAGCAGTTTTCAAAGCAGCCCAAGTAGCTGAACAGATATAATCTACAATGTTCGACCACCAAACACATGCAAAGCTAGTGAAAGCACAAACAAAGAAGCAGAACACGCCTCCTCGTGATATTGTAAACATGTAAATCGTTGTTCAGCTTTCTAACTCCCAAGTAAGATATATATCAGAACATATCTACCCTCAAATGGTGGAATATTCAATTTCAGTTTAGGAGATGGTCATGATCTCGCACTGAGGGGGAGCCCTAACATTGCCATTATTTGCATGTGGACGACCTGGTGGTTGTGGTGCCGGTGGTTGCACGTAGTTCGATGTTGATCAACCTCATCCTCGTAATCTCCCACATAATCATCCTCCTCGCACCAGCAGCAGCAGAGCAGAGCCAAAGAAGCACCAACAGCAGAGCAGCGCACCAGAATTTTGTCCTCGCTCAATAGGAACACGCCGAGCCTGGCCCATACCGATTCGAAGGGGCGAGTTGTTGTCGCTGCAGAGGTGCGATAGGTGCAGCCGGCGGTGGTTGTGGAAAACGCGCGAGCAATTCATCAAACTTGCTATCAAGCTTTGTTTCAAACGCCTTCTCAATGCCATCTATCTTCTCCATGGCCTCACAAATCTGTTTACCACATCTTGCACCTGTCCAATCATCATTTGCTGAAACTTATCATGTAGCTGTTTGTTCGTCATGTTCTCCCAATCAGCCTCATCGGCTTGTGATCCTGCCATGGTTAGCAGCAATAGAAACACACAAGAATATGATCCTACAGACTACTAGGAAGTGGTGGTGGTGGTGTGTGGACAAACCCGCAAGCAAATCTCAAATTCTACCAGCCTACCCAAAGAAGAAGTGGTGATCGGCAACCGCTGTAGTCAAAACTCTCAAAGCTTGGCTATAGCGACATTGTGTGGAGAATCAAACGCACGACGAGATGTATGTGGAGCTGAAGGCTTATAATATGGTAGCAAAAAGGTCAAGAATAATCAATTCAGAGATGCAAAGTTGAATAAACGCCAACGACGGTAGATCGTGGTTGGTCCTAGGCTAGACCGCAAGTAGAGACGCGAGCCTAGAACACTAACAAAATCACGGCACCGCACGTAAACAAAGGAAAAGCACACTCTGAATTTTTTTTTTGCTTTTTTTTTTTTTTTTTTTTTTTTTTTTTTTTTTTATGCTAAAAATCACTATAATGGCGAGTGTCTCAAAACTCTTCCTGTGTCAAACCGACAGATGGGCACGAAATTTTTCGACCAATTTTTTTTTTCGATCGCCTCGACCCAAAACTGAAACGGGTCAAAAAACTTTCTATAACGGCGATCGCTCAATACGCTTAGAAACACCTAAAAATAGGATAGCCGTAAATTTTTTTATCCCGTATGCTTTTGGAAAATTTTGGGCCTAAACGGAGGGTGGTTTCCTGACTTTTTTTTTTTGAAACCAACCTCTTCTACGGACGGCAAAGATTGCTGGAATCAAACCTACTTGCACAAGGAAACACGAATCGAAATTAGATGGATCCCAAAACAAATCTAATATGCAAGGAACTCGGATTGGTGGTGGATATATGGTGGTGGTATATGGCATACGGTGGTGGTATATGGATAGCGTGGCGATAAGCGTGGTGGTATATGGATACGGATTCAAGCGGTGGCGGATAAGCGTGGTGGTAGATGGCAGGGCGATGATGATGCAAAGTGCGCGGCGGCGTGACAACTTATGACCGTAACTCAAACTCTAAAAGACTAGACTCTAAGACCAGAACTAGACACGACGATGCAACCGCAAATTCAACAACGCAAATACGTAAAAGATTATGCAAAGGCTCGATTGGTTCGGATATGATGAACTAACCCTAATTTTTTTTGGCTTTTTCGTGGACTGTAGGTATGAAGAATGACTCGATCTAAACTACGTAAAATCGTAAAATCTCACCGAGCAACCCGGAAATCTGATACCACTTGATAGAGGCAAAGGTGTCCCGCCTTTCGATGAGATGGTGGATTTCGCTTTGGTGGAAGTCGACTTTGACGATCCGACTACGAACGCAGCGAGGACGCCGCTACTTTAGCAATCGCTAAACCAACTCCGAGAGGTTATCCACGCCGAGCATCGATCAACTCGACCACGAGGGTCTATTTCCGCGCGAGCAAACGAAGAACAAGCAAGAAACCGAGATTGCAACTGGATATTGCGAATATAAGATGAAAGCTTTATTGATCAAGGTGGGGTTCTCGGACGCTTTGTCCGGTCGCTGAACACAAACGGCACGCGGTTGCAGCTATGGCTAACTTTTGATCTAAACAAAACCCAAAGTCTAAACGGTGCCCTAAGGGCTGTATATATGGAGGAAGAGGGGAGAATTTCGTGGCCCTTGGTGGAGGGGTCCAAACTAACCCTATCTCTTGTTTCCCCACACATACGGACTCTAAAAATAGCCTATACTAATGTATTTCGAAATTACATGGGCCTGGCCTAATAATAAGGTGACGCAAAGACCTAGAATAGCCTCTGGACGAATATTATGAAGTGGCATCTTGTATATTTCGTCCAAGGCTTCATGCACTCATTATGGTGGCTTCAAAGTCCCGAAATCATCACTTGTAACTCCATTCTGATCCCTTGCGCATGCCATCATCTCCATGCTTGTTCTTGCTCCAATGTTCATCCTTCTCCAAGCTAGGCCCTTCATTTGTAAGCAAAACAAATGTATCCAATTTAGGCAGCATCATATTCTCATGAACATTAGAATCATTACCAAGAAACGAAAGTACCGTAATTTAGTTGATGCGCGCGCGAGCTCTAGTAATTGGTCCAAGATGTATAGCAAGAGGGGCTGTGGTGTAACAATGGTATTGATGTCCTCATCACCTCAAGATGGAAGAGGCAATAAATCAATAGGTATTTGAGGTAGGAAACCATACACAATTTCAAAAGGGCACATCTTAGTAGTAGGATGCAATGAACGATTATAAGCAAATTCAATATGAGGCAAGCATTCTTCCCACATTTTCTTATTATTCTTCAAACCAGCCCTAAGCATAGTAGACAATGTTCTATTGACTACTTCACTTTGTCCATCGCTTGGGGTGACAAGTAGTACTAAAAGCAGCTTTAGTCCCCAACTTAGCCCATAAACATCTCCAAAAGTGGCTAAGAAATTTAGTATCACGATCTGGAAACAATAGTATTTGGCACACCATGCAAGCGTAATAATTTCATGAAAGAACAAATCAGCAACATTAACAAAGATCGCCGCTTTTATGACATGGTATAAAGTGTGCCATTTTGAGAATCTATCCACGACAACAAATATGTTATCCCTCCCTTCTTTGTTCGAGGTAAACCTAAAACAAAGTCCATAGATATATCCTCCCAAGGAATACTAGGTACAGTGCAAAGGCATATATAAACCATGAGGATTGAGTCGCGACTTAGCTTTTTGACATGTAGTGCAAACTTAGCAACAAAACGCCAACATCCCGCCTCATCTTTGGCCAAAAGAAATGTGTAGGCAAGTATATCCTCCGCCTTCTTCACGCCAAAGTGTCCCATTAGTCCTCCTCCATGCGCCTCCTGCAACAACAAAGACGAATGTGAGCTAGCCTGAATGCATAGCTTGTTAGAACTAAAACATAAATCCATCATTAACGCATTTAACTTGTTCCATGTTCTACCTTCTTTACAATTCTGCAATACATCGCTAAATTCAGCATCATGCACATATTGATCTTTGATGGTCTCCAAACCAAATATTTTAAAGTCAAGTTGTGAAAGCATAGTATAACGATTTAGACAATGCATCAAGAATAACATTTGCTTTACCCTTCTTGTGTTTAATGACATAAGGAAAGTCTCAATGAATTCAA
>JAHHZJ010000998.1:0-46575 GCA_021437245.1 Aegilops speltoides | reverse complement strand
TCGCGACCGCCCTATCGCCACCGAGCAAACGGGCGGTGGGGCGGACGCCGGCGGAGGAGCGGGCGCCGTGGTGGCACCCACGCCGCCACCAGGTCCAAAGACAAGGCCCCGCAAGCTTCAGCGCTCGATATCCACCGCGCTTTCTCTCAGAGGTGCAAGATCAACAATGCCACGGTGCCTAATGTCGACCCCACTCAATGTCACATCGATCTAGCCAGAACACATCATATCACTTTATGCCTCACGCACGGTATTCCCACGGGTGTCGCTTTACCTGGCCCGGACCGCTTGGCGCTTTTGGCACACGATATGATAGTGTCGCTAGCATCCATATGAAAAGGAGCCCGGCTGACATGGCTAGTCGTGAAACCCAAAGTGGCACAGATTTGCAGTGGACAGCATCCATGACCCAAAGATCGAACGGTCGGTCATCACAGTGAGTTCGGCCAGCACTGGCTAGCAGATTCGCAAACCGGCTGAAGCGGCTAACAGACTCGGTGACTAATGCGTGACATTTCAAGGGACGCATACAGAACGAAGAAGGACACATGCCGCCAGCCTAAGTGTTCCGAGCAAGAGCAAGATACCATGGCTCAAAGGAGACACTAGGAGACATTTCCGTAAGAGAGGCTACTAAAGATAAACAACTAGATAGTCGATCCCACACATACCAAGCATTTCAATCATACACACAAGATGCTCGATATGTGCAAATACAACAAGGCATCACAACATGACTCTACGACACAAGTACTTTATTTAAAGGCTCAGAGGCCATACATATCATACACACAAGTACGGGTCACACGCACCCACATACAAGTCATACAAGCATACAAGCCAACAATGAAGTGTTTTGTCCGAGTACGCATAACTAGTAAAATAAAAGAGGCTTGGGTAAGCCTAGCTATACTACATGGTCCTTCACTTGCTCAGATCACCACCGGCCTTAGTCTACTCATCGATGTCAACGCTTCACGAAGAACCCGCTGAAGGGTTTGTGGCATCTTCTAAAATATAAATTAAAGCAACATGAGTACAAAGGTACTCAAAGAAGACTTACATCGAATCCTACATACATGCATATTATCAAGAAGGGTTGGGGTTAATGCAAGCCGCTTTGACTCATGGCTAAGCTATCCCACGAGACACCAACTTGAAATAGTTTTATGACTCGAGTCCACTCACTCATCACTTCAATACACCACCGAGGATCCACCTCCGCCTTCCCACGGAAGAGCCATCCTCGCACTCACGCTTATCTTGAGGCTTTTAGTAGTGTCCATTTACTTGTCTATGAACCAGATAGGCAACCAAGTAGTCCTTATCATGGACGCGCTATTCAATAGATGATGTTAACCCCGCAGGGTGTACTTCTTCATACATGTTTCACCACTTAGCCGCCGACACCGACATGTGCTCGGCAGACTTCAAGCTTAAAGCCGACGTGGGTGTAGACCACGACCTACCTAGACACTCAAGTCTCTAGTCCGTGTTTATCGCCTATTTGGGTTCCATCTATGAGGAGTTCCGCTGAAGTTTCACACAGCCCCAAACGATGTGAACAGGTTCCCGAGATACCAAACGGCATCCCAGACACTGTACACGCACTCTACCAAGATCACAACCCAATTTCACGGTCATCGCTGCTCCACGGCCTCCAAGAGGGCTACAAACACCGTAAACTACTTGCAACTCCCGGACAGAGGACTAGGTGAATAAGAAGTCGAGCGGGTCATATTTCAGGCCCAATGTATGGTAGTAGCTGATTCTTAAATCACACATACAGATCTCAAGGTTTAGGACGGCCTCAATGAAACAACCCACCATGTACTCCTACATGGCCTCTCATCGATACTTTTACCAAATCGTGTTCAACACCTTACCTCATATCGACACCATCATTTCACTCTAGCCATCACCCGATGAACCAGACTGACACGACTCTAAGCATAGCAGTATAGCAAGGTAGGAACAACACAATCATATGGCTCAACCAACTCCTACACATGCTAGTGGGTTTCATCTAGTTATCGTGGCAATGACAGTCATGCAGAGGAAATGGGTTCAACTACCGCAAATTACACAGCAGCTTTGAATCGCGTTGTCTTAATGCAGTAAAAGAGAGCAGGAGCAAGAACATGGATTTTATCGATATGATCAAATGGTTGGTTGCTTGCTTCGACGGGTCGGTGCACCGGTATTGCTCGTCGTTCGGGTTATCACTAAGATTTCTAAGCGTAACTGCCGCAGAGAGCACCGATACACAAACATTACCAAACAATATGCAACAATATGATGCATGCATGAGACATGGCAATATGAGTGTGTTGGGCTAATGCAACTAAGAACAGATGGGTTTGAGCTAGTTTGGACCAATGGTTCAAAGTTCGCACTCATAAGTTGCCATTTTAGGTGTTATATCTTGTTCTGTGTAAAACAGCAGGTTAGCTTCTAAACATGCATGAAACCAGTACAGATGGAAAGATTGGATTTTTCTGATCATTTTCATATATAATTTGTTTCATTTGGAGCTACGGTTGATTTTATATGAATTTTTGAAGTTTGAAACATTTTCTGGAATTTCCTGTGTAAAAATAATTCCAGTAATTAAATTATCACACAAGACTATGTCATGATGACGCTGCTGGTCAACGGGCTGGTCCAGGTCAAACTGACCAGTGGGTCCCGCATGTCAGTGGGTAATTAAACTAACTAAATTAAGTTTTAACTAAATTGGTTTAGTTAGCAGAGGGGGCCCACATGTCATAGACCCAGGGGGTCAACCGGGCCCACCTGTGGTCAAAGTCGAGTCAAACCCGCCGGCTTAGCCGCCGGCGAGCCCGACGCTGTGGCGGAAGTGGTTTTGGTTGCCCGCCACCAAATGGGTCGCGGAGGCCATCGAGTGGAGCCGAGGACGAGCCACTCTTGGTGGAGTCCGCTGGGGTCGGGTGGCTGAGTTGGCGCCGCGATTTAATTTGGCGCCACCGGAGTTCGGGTGGAGGCGAACTCGAGGTAGAGTGGTGGTGAGGTGCGGGAGTGCACGTTGGACCCAACGCAGGTGGTGAGTGCGCTGGACACCGTGGGTTGGCTTGAGGATGGCCGGAGCACGCCGGCGACGAGATCCACGCTGCGTGCAAGGGTGATCTTCGTATGGGTGGCTACATGGCTTGGGAGCGAGAGAGAAAAGGTAGGAGGGTACTTAGGCTCATGGAGGCTCGAGAGAGGCCACCGGGCGGGTCGGGACGAGCTGAGGCGGCGACGGCGTCAAGGGGATCTCCGCGACGCAAGGACTCGGGCGAGGTTGTGCGGGCGGCTGGGCACGCGAAAGCCGGGCACGGCTAGCTCAAGGAGTAGAGGGCGGCGGAGCTCGACACGGTGGCGCGGGCGTGAGACGACGGGGAGCACGGGCACGGCGGGCGCGGCGACGGTGGCGCTGGCCATGGCGTGGGAGCGCGAGGGAGAGGAGCTGGGGCGTAATGGAGATGTCCAGGAGGTCCGGGCGCGACGGAGCTCGCCCAAGGCAGCAGGGCGGCGAGAGGGTGAAGCAGAGCGGCGGCACTGCGGGCGGCGAAGGCGTGCCGCCGCCGAGCACCTTGGCTGCCTCGCTCGGCAAGCTAAGCAGCTCGCTGGGCAGGCTGTGGCTGGGCTGGGCCGCCAGTGGGCTGGCTGGTGGGCCTGTGGTGGCGCTTAGGTAAGTGTTTTTCTTTCTTTCTTTATTTTATTCCTCTCAACTTTGTTGAATTATTAAAATACCTAAAAGGTTCTAAAATTCACCAACTACTCTCGTCCATTGTTGGAATATTTCCAACATGGGACATTTTAGTTTAGAATATTTGAGCATTTGAAATATTTTATAAATTTTAAATGCCCAAATTCAAATACTTATGATTTAATTCAAAGACCTTAGGATGACCTAGAAATTGTGCATCACTTTTGGTAGAGGTTCTAACCAAGACAAAAATGATGGACATTTTAGAAGGGCATTTCAGTGTTCATCGAAAATATTTTTAGTAAACCCTAGTTGGTTTCAGAGGGGTCTGAGTTCCGCATTCCCATTTCAGGTTTCGTTGAATGAAATAGACATGATGCAACACTCTAATGCATGAACTAGCTGGGTGTGACAACTCACCCCACTCAAAAGAATCTCGCCCCGAGATTTAGGTTCTCCGAAAGAAGGCGGGTACTCAAGTCGAAGACGATCCTCCTTTCCCAAGTAGCTTCCTTCTCGTAATGGTGCCACCATTGAACCTTGAGAAACTTGATATTATGCCGCCAAGTGGTACGCCGGCTTGATCGAGGATACGAACGGGATATTCTCGATATGTGAGATTATCTTGAAGATCAAGCTTGCGTGGTCCACTCCACGGATAGGATCCGAGAAGCAACGCTCGAAAGTTGAGAAACATGGAAGACATCGTGGACTTTGAGAGATGCGGAGGTAGTTCCAATTGGTAGGCAACTCTCCTCGCTTGGCAAGAATGCGAAGGGTCCAATGTAGCGAGGAGCCAATTTGCCTTTGATACCGGCTTTATGGGTTCCTTCAAAGGAGTAACCCAAGGTAAGCCTTTCGCCAACCTCGTAAGTCATAGCCTTATGTTTTCGGTCATATTGACTTTTGACGAGATTGGGCTGTTTTCAACTTTTCACTTAACGATGCGAACTTGTTTTTCCGCTTCTCGGATCATATCCGGCCAAAGAATTGTCTTTCCCCGGTTTCTCGACCGGTTAAGAGGTGTTCACACCTTCGCCCATAGAGAACTTCAAAAGGTGCTTTGCCCAAGCTAGATTGATAGCTGTTGTTATAGGCAAATTCGCAAATGGAAGGCATTTCTCCCAATCCATTCCGAATGAGACAATGTAAGCTCAAGCATGTCTTCTAGGATTTGGTTGACACGCTCTACTTGACCACTTGATTGAGGGTGGAAGGCAGTGCTAAAGGAGAGATGGGTTCCTATAGCTTTTGGAAACTTTCCCAAAATCGAGAGGTAAAGAGACTTCTCGATCCGAAAGTTAATTTCCAATGGAACACCATGGAGAGATACTATCCGGGAGATGTACAAGTCTGCTAGTCGACTAGCGGTTATACTCTCGCAGCAAGTAAGAAATGGGCTACTTTGGAAAGGCGGTCGATAACGATAAAGATAGCATTATTCCCTCTTGGTCCCGGAAAACCGTGATGAAATCCATACTAATTTTATCCCATTTCCATTCGTGAATAGCTAAGGGTTGAAGGGTGCCAAGAGGTCCGCTGATGCTCGCTTACACGACGGCGACGCCGCAGCTTAGCAACAAATTGAGCAATGTCTCTTCATCCTAGTCCACCGTAACCTCCGCGAGGTCCCGATACATTTTAGTGCTACCGGATGAATGGTGAGAGGAGAGTTATGAGCCTCCTTAAGGATCACCGCCAGAGTGTTCGATTCTTGGGGACCACTAAACGGTTCTCAAAATATACAACACCATGATCATTTGTAGAGAAACATTTAGCATCTCCGCTAGCAATGTTCTCCTTAATCCGGATATTCCTTTATCTCGCTTTTGGGCAGCGATTTACTTGATCCATAAGAGTAGGTTTCGCCACCAAGGTGGAAAGGAACTTGAGGAACAATGAAGGTTAAGCTTCCAAATTCCTCGTGGAGAAGTGGTTGATTTTGTTGCAAAATTAGGTTGTTGCAATAAGATTTACGATTTAGCGATCAGCCATGACGCTGGCTTTCCCCGGGTATAAGTTATTCTAAGTCGAAATCTGTGATCAACTCAACCCAACGTCTTTGCCTGAGATTCAAATCTGGTTGGGTGAATATGTACTTCAGATTTTGGTGATCGGTGTAGATTTCGCAACGATTACCAAGAAGGTAATGTCGCCAAGTTTTGAGTGCATGGACCACAGCTGCAAGCTCTAGATCATGAGTAGGATAGTTTTCTCATGTGGGTGCAATTATGTGAAGCATAAGCAATTACGTGTCGATCTTGCATGAGAATACAGCCTAGTCCTTGTCGCGAGGCGCCGCAATAGATAACAAAGTCCTTAGAGAAATCTGTGGTACCAAAGACGGGAGCAGGTTAAACGCCTTTTCAGTTCCTCGAAACTGCGGTCACATTGTGGAGTCCACTAACTTTTTATCCTTCTTGAGGAGTTCAGTTAGAGGTTTAGCAACTTTGGAGAAGTTCTCGACAAAGCGGCGGCAATAGCTCGCTAAGCCAAGGAAACTTCGAACTTGTTTGACCGATTCAGTGGAGTCCAATTAAGGACGGCTTGAACTCGCTGTGGTTGACAAAGAATACCTTTACCAGAGATTACATGTCCTAGATAGGTCACCGCAGCCAAAATTCGTGATTTAGAAAATCCTGGCATAAAGGCGATGTTTCTAAGTTTCATCAACACTAGCCTTAGATGTTCGCATGTTCTTCCTCGCTCTGGAATAGATGAGTATGTCATAGAGGTAAACCACTACTTAATTTATCCAAATACTCCATGAAGATTGAGTTCATTAACCGAGAAGGTGGCTGAGCATTGGTTAAACCGAAGGACATGACGTGTACTCAGATTGGCCGTAACGAGTAACAAAGGCCGCTTTTGGGAATGTCCCTGCTTGGATTTTGATTTGATGGTAGCCTAACCTCAAATCCATCTTAGAGAAGACCGAGGATCCCGTGAGCTGATCATACAGATCGCTGATCCCGGGAGCGGATACTTGTTCTTAATTGTGACCAAGTTGACGGGTCGATAATCTACAACCATCCGTCCGCATCATCCTTCTTCTTGATTTAAGAGGACGGGCAAGCCCAAGGAGATGAACTAGGACGGATGAAACCTTTTTCAAGGACTCATCGAGTTGTTTCTAAGTTCGCTAACTCTAGGGGTGCCATCTTATAGGGTCTTCTAGAAATTGGGACAGCCTCGAATGAGATCTATCACTAACTCAACATCTCCGCCGTGGGACACCGGCACTTTTTCCGAAAGACATCCGGAAGTCACGGACTACCGGAACGCCTTCGAGGTCCGCAATGGACCGCATTAAGAGAATATAGTTGGCGCTGATATTCGGGTCAAGACATTGACTATCTTTCCCGAGGGTGCGAAGTTGAACAGTCCTAGAGAAACAATCAATCTTGGCATGATGGGCTGACATCCACCCATACCCAAGATGATATTTATATCCAAGATTTGAGAGCTATCAACGATGCAAGGAAAACAAGTCTGTCGACCTGAATTTCATTATTATGGCTTACTCTAGAAGTTTGCCATTTGATCCCGGGTTTGAATTACTATGGAGGTGGGCATATCACGAATGCGTGTGGTGTATGCTAGCATAGCTTTCGATATGAATGAATGAGATGCTCCAAAGATCAAAGAACGGATGCCGTGGCAATTAACAAGAAGCGACGAGCACGACGCTGGGATCCTCTTGGGCCTCACCGAGACACGCTTAACATGGCCACGCAAGCAGGGTGGCCGGCTTGGCATAGAACACCTTCCCGCCGGTTGCCACGGCCAACAGCTTTTGCAGTTGGTTGGGGTTGGTCCGAGGACAATCGCGCATGTAGTGGCCTGATTCCCTCACATTTGAAGCACGCCACGGACTGGTGCGAGGAGCATTGTTGGTTGGCCCACCATAGGCTTAGCTGGTGCAAATCGCCGAACCGGACGAGGCGCCAAAGGATGGCCTCGTGTGAATCGGGTGGCAGGTGGCAAGATTTGGCACCTACACCCGCATTCTGCGGTCCAACACCGGATGAGGAACCCATATCACGCACCATGTTTGCGTTTGCTTCAAATCGGTCCGACCTGCTTCAGCCACCGATGGCTTTGTTAACAAGCTTCGAAAGAGGTGCACCATGCGCACGGAGATCTCGGCGGAGTTCGGGCTGAGTCCCTTGCGGAACCTTGCCTGCTTTTGGCATCGCGGAGACCTCTTCAGCTGCATAGCGCGGCGAGGTTACCAAACTCTCATCAGAGGCGCCCACGAGAGACGGCCTTGGGTGAAACTGCAGAACTCCTCACGCTTATTTATCCATGAGACCTCCGAATGTGATGTTCACTAAAGCCTCGCTGAATTCTGCCTAAGTAGTGACATGGCCAATCGGGCGATAGCTATATAGTTCTCCCACCAGATCAAGGGCCTTCAAGATGATATGCAGCGAAGGTGACCTTGTCACCCCAGCCTAATTTAAGGCGTAATGCAGCTTAGAGTAATGCCGGGTTGCCATCATCGCCGAGAGGCTCGACGGAGTGGTGAAAGGTAGGTGGGTGTAACTTGATGAAGCCACCGAGCGACACCAAATTATTTCTCCGATGATGTGCCGTGGTTCTCGCTCGATGCGCCCAACAAACGGTTGGTCTCCTGCTTGTTTCTCTCGCCCAAAGATAACTTCGCCGAGAAGGAGGGTGAGGCAGGTTCGCTTTCTCCAACTCGCTGCTTCGCCTGCTCGCGGAGCAGGGTTGTTATGGTGTTAACCATCCTAGGAAAAACAGGCAAGGGTTTAGTCCAGATGATAAGATTCTACATAGAAATGCGTAATGTAATAGATGACTCGATGTAAGATTTATCATCCGTATGACATGGTAGATACAGTAACTACTTTTATTCCATCGCATACACACCATACAAGGTTTAGTACAAGACCAAACAAAGTACTACCACGGTGAAAGGAAGATTACATCTCGCCGGAGGCATACCAAGCTCCTATACATTATTTTTCTTGCACCTCCGAATTAGTACACACTAAGTCGTATTCCACGAGTCACGCAGACGGTGGGAATACAACTATTACAATACTAGTGAGACTACTACTAACTCAGACGCCTCCGTAGTAGTTCTCATAGAAGTCTCCTCCGTAACTCCGGAGTTCAACGTGATCGTCTGAAATGACGGTCCCGGGAGCCTGTGGGACCATAAGGGCAAGGGTGAGGTCTTGACCAACAAACGGTGGCTCATGGGACCACGAGGTGGGGTGATGCCCCCACATCACGCCAATCCATCATGTCCGCAGAGCGGATCTAACAGATATGTGTCTCTCATATCCATATAACCAGCTTGCACACCGGTGCAAAACGAAATAAAGTGGCCCATGATCAAGACGGTGTCAAGAGCTCCATCCTCAAGGCCCGACTCTTCGGTCCTTGTCCTCGAGCAACTCGGCAGAAAGCGGGTTAGTGAGTCCTCCCGACCGAATCAAGATAGATAACCCGAGATAACCAAACGCCCAGAAGTGAACCCGCATATACCGGAAGTCGGTGTTGGCGTAAGGTGCCACCCGACTCGCATAATGGTCATCATAGAATAAGCAGATCTTGCACCGCCATGTCAATAGTAACACCAAGCCCATAGGAGCTGTGAAGGGCCTCGTGAACCAGGATAAGAGGGAAATATCCCGACAAAGGCAGTAGATATCGCTTTGATTAAAGTCTCGACATCGCTTCTTCAATCGTATTCGGATACCAACGATATCCCGCTCGATCATAACCCTAACTAGCATAGCTGTATGGCCGTCACACCAATGCATCCGTCGCATTTAACCACTTGATTTTGGTCACGAAAATGGCCATCCGAAGCATAACCACAATGCAAAGACATTAGAATTTCTAGCAGAATTTGGGCAGCATAACGACTGTAAATGCTCAAAGGATTTGAGACATTTTACAAAGAATTGCATAGCCACTCAACAATATCATAACAAGGTTCTGGGTCCAATTTAGTAACATAACAGGATAGTAAAACTGAACCAGGCTTGTAACCATCAAACCTATAAGGTACTACTGATTAGTAACACGTGAACCTAATAGAGAGAAGAGATCCTAATCCTTAAACCCCGGTGGAAGAATGGACTTACTCAGATCAGAATGTCATGAGGTAAAGGAGTAAAAAGAGCCTTACGTACCATCCCACAATCAATTCCCTACATATAACTAAAGCATTTCTAGACTCAACATCGACTCAGCTTTGGCTTGAGAACCTACAGCAGTCCGCTCGATGCTAACGCTGTCAGACCTCGACTCAATGTCACATCGATCTAGCTCAGAACACATCATATCACTTTGCGCCTCACGCACGTATCCCCAATGGTGTCGCCACCTTTGGCCTCAGACCGCTTATGCTTTTGGCACACGATATGATAGTGTCGCTAGCATCCATATGAAAAGGAGCCCGGCCGACATGGCTAGTCGTGAAACCCAAAGTGGCATGACTTATAGGACAGCATCCATGACCCAAAGATCGAACGTGTCGGTCATCAACAGTGAGTTCCGGCTGTAGCACTGGCTAGCAGACTCCCTGCAAACCGGTCAGAAGCGGCTAACAGACTCCGGTACCAATGCGTGACATTTCAAGAGACAAACACAGAACGAAGAAGGACACATGCCGCCAGCCTAAGTGTTCCGAGCAAAGAGCAAGCTACCATGGCTCTGGAGACACTAGGAGACATTTCCGGTAAGAGAGGCTACTAAAGATAAACAACTAGATAGTCGATCCCACACATACCAAGCATTTCAATCATACACACAATATGCTCGATATGTGCAAATACAACAAGGCATCACAACATGACTCTACGACACAAGTATTTTATTTAAAGGCTCAGAGGGCCATACATATCATACACACAAGTATGGGTCACACGACCCACATACAAGTCATACAAGCATACAAGCCAACAATGAAGTGTTTTGTCCGAGTACGCATAACTAGTAAAATAAAAGAGGCTTGGGTGTTTAGCTATACTACATGGTCCTTCACTTGCTCAGATCACCACTGGCCTTAGTCTACTCATCGATGTCAACGCTCACGAAGAACCCGCTTGAAGGGTTTGTGGCATCTTCCTAAAATATAAATTAAAGCAACATGAGTACAAAGGTACTCAAAGAAGACTTACATCGATCTTACATACATGCATATTATCAAGAAGGGTTGGTGGGTTAATGTAGCAAGCCATTTGACTCATGGCTAAGCTTATCCCACGAGACACCAACTTGAAATAGTTTTATGACTCGAGTCCACTACTCATCACTTCAATACACCACCGAGGATCCACCTCCGCCTTCCTAGGGAAGAGCCATCCTCGCACTCACGCTTATCTTGAGGCTTTTAGTAGTGTCCATTTACTTGTCTATGAACCGATAGGCAACCAAGTAGTCCTTTATCGCAGACGCTGCTATTCAATAGATGATGTTAACCCTGCAGGGTGTACTTCTTCATACATGTTTCACCACTTAGCGCCTCAGCACACCCATATGTGCTCGGCAGATTTCAAGCTTAAAGCCGACGTGGGTGTAGACCACGACCTACCTAGACACTCAAGTCTCTAGTCCAGTTTATCGCCTATTTGGGTTCCATCTATGAGGAGTTCCGCCAAGTTTCATTACAGCCCCAAACGATGTGAACAGGTTCCCGAGATACCAAACAGCATCCGACACTGTACCACGACTCTACCAGATCACAGCCCACCCTTTACGGTCAGCACTGTCCCACGGCCTCCAAGAGGGCTACAAACACCGTAAACTACTTGCAACTCCCGGACAGAGGACTAGGGTGAATAAGAAGTCGAAAGGGTCATATTTCAGGCCCAATGTATGGTAGTAGCTGATTCTAAATCACACATACAGATCTCTCAAGCTTAGGACGGCCTCAATGAAACAACCCACCATGTACTCCTACATGGCCTCTCATCGATACCTTTACCAAATCGTGTTCAACAACTTACTCTCATACTGACACCATCATTTCACTCTAGCCATCACCCAGATGAACCAGAGCTGACACGACTCTAAGCATAGCAGGCATAGCAAGGTAGGAACAACACAATCATATGGCTCAACCAACTCCTACACATGCTAGTGGGTTTCATCTAGTTATCGTGGCAATGACAGTCATGCAGAGGAAATGGGTTCAACTACCACAAAGACACAAAGCAGCTTGAATCGCTTGTCTTAATGCAGTAAAAGAGAGCAGGAGCAAGAACATGGGATTTTATCGATATGATCAAATGGTTGGTTGCTTGTTCGACGGGTCGGTGTAATCGGTATTGCTCTTCGTCAAGTTATCACGGTACTTCGGGGCGTAACTCCGCAGAGAGCACCGATACACAAACATTACCAAACAATATGCAACAATATGATGCATGCATGAGACATGGCATATATGAGTGTGTTGGGCTAATGCAACTAAGAATGATGGGTTTGAGCTAGTTTGGACCAATGGTTCAAAGTTCGACTCATAAGTTGCCATTTTAGGTGTTATATCTTGTTCTGTGTAAAACAGCAGGTTAGCTTCTGTAAACATGCATGAAACCAGTACAGATGGAAAGATTGGATTTTTCTGATCATTTTCATATATAATTTGTTTCATTTGGAGCTACGGTTGATTTTATATGATTTTTGAAGTTTGAAACATTTTCTCGAATTTCCTGTAAAAATAATTCCAAAGAATTAAATTATCGTCAAAGACTATGTCATGATGACGCTGGTCAACGGCTGGACCAGGTCAAACTGACCAGGGGTCCCGTGATGTCAAGTGGGTAATTAAACTAACTAAATTAAGTTTTAACTAAATTGGTTTAGTTAGCGTGAGGGGCCCACATGTCATAGACCCGTGGGTCAACCCGCCCACCCGTGGTCAAAGTCGAGTCAAACCCGCGGCGCTAGCCAGCGGCGAGCCCGACGCTGTGGCGGAAGTGGTTTTGGCTGCCCGCCACCAAATGGGTCGCGAGGCCATCGTGAGGAGCCGAGGACGAGCCACGGCTCTGGTGGAGTCCGCTGGGGTCGGGTGGCCGGAGTTGGCGCCGGGACGACACCTTGAGTGCCACCGGAGTTCGGGTGGAGGCGAACTCGAGGTAGAGTGGGTGGTGAGGTGCGGGAGTGCACGTTGGACCCAACGCAGGTGGTGAGTGCGCTGACACCGTGGGTTGGCCGAGGATGGCCGGAACACGCCGGCGACGAGATCCACGGCAAGGCAAGGGTGATCTTCGTAGGCGGTGGCTACACAGCTTGGGAGCGAGAGAGAAAGGTAGGAGGGGTAGCTAGGCTCACGGAGCGCCAGAGAGGCCACCGGCGGGGTCGGGGACGAGCCGAGGCGGCGGGCGTTGAAGGGGATCTCCGCGACGGCGACTCGGGCGAGGTTGGTGCGGCGGCTGGGGCACGCGAGCGCCGGGCTCGGCTAGCTCAAGGAGTAGAGGGCGGCGGAGCTCGACACGGTGGCGCGGCGGAGACGACGGGAGCACGGCTACGGGCGGGCGGTGCGGCGACGGTGGCGCTGGCATGGCGTGGGAGCGCGAGGGAGAGGAGCTGGGGCGAATGGAGATGTCCAGAGGTCTGGCGCGACGTGGAGCTCGCCCAAGGCAGCAGGGGCGGCGAGAGGGTGAAGTGTGAGCGCGGCAGGTAGCATGGCGAGCTGCGGTGCCGCCGAGCACTTGGCTGCCCGCCTCGGGCAAGTTAAGCAGCTCATGGTCAAGGCGCTGTGGTCGGCTGGGCCGCTGTGGCTGGCTGGGGCCTGTGGTGGCGCTGTAAGTGTTTTTTTATGTTTTTTTTATTTTATTCTCCGCAACTTTGTTGAATTATTAAAAATACCTAAAAGGTTCTGAAATTCACCAAATACTTCCTGGTCCATTGTTGGAATATTTCCAACATGGGACATTTTAGTTTGGGAATATTTGAGCATTTGAAATATTTTATAAATTTTAAATGCCCAAATTCAAATACTTATGATTTAATTCAAAGACCTTAGGATACCTAGGAAATTGTGCATCACTTTTGGCAGAGGTTCTGAACCAAGACAAAAATGATGGACATTTTAGAAGGGCATTTCAGGTTCATCGAAAATATTTTTAGTAAACCCTAGTTGGTTTCAGAGGGGGTCGGGAGTTCGCTATTCCCATTTCAGGTTTCGCTGAATGAAATAGACATGATGCGACACTCTAATGCATGAACTAGCTGGGTGTGACACCCTCAGCACCGTGCTCGTGTTGGAGCAAGGCCAAGCTGGTGGGTCGCGGACGCTCAGGCCAGCGCAGCACGCCAAAGATGTCGGGCGCAGCGAGGTACGGTCGCCGGACGGGTGCTGCCTTCCAATCCAGCTTGGGAGCCCGAGCACATCTCCTCGCGCCATTGCCGCCGCCGCCACCTAAGACTCAGAGGAAGCGCCGCCCGAGCCTCACTGCTTAGATTACCTCCGCGCCGCACAAGATTGACGATCGAGGATGACCATTTATAGCCTCATCAGCTTCGCTTAACGGCGATAAGCCCCGCAACCGAGCGCATCGAAGCCTCCAAGAAGACGCCAGCGCGAGTCGACGCCGACAAGACCGCTGGGTGCTACCACCATGCACTCCTCACCAAGGCCGAGGTCGCCACCATCGGGCTAACTCGACGCCGACCCACTACGCCGGACCCGCGAACCCGCCGCGACCCGTGAGCTGCGGTAAGTCCAGCGGCTCCAAGACCAAGAACTTCTGCCGACGCGCTCGAGAAGTACGATGGCAGGATACATCCGCCGGAGTTCTCAGGCCGCCTACACCATAGCGTACAGCCCGGGGCGAGATGAGAAGATCTCGCCAACTACTTCCACCGGTGCTCAAGCCCAATGTCGATTTGGCTCATGCACTTGCCGGACGGCTCCATCTCTTCATGGCGACTGTGCCATCAGCTTGTTTGCGTTCTCACGCAGCGCCACAAACCACATGGCCAGGAGAGCGATTTGCATCCGCTCGCCTAGAAGGAGGGAGAACCTCAAAGCAAGTACATACAGAGATTCAGCTGCAACAGCGCAACATCTCGGACGCCCACCCTGCCGTGGTCATCAAGGCTCCATCGAACGCAAGTGAATCAAGAGGATGAGGGAGGAGATGGCGATGTGTAAGATCGAGATGTCAGCGAGTTTTATGCTCCGCCGACAAGTGTGCACAGCCGAGGAGGGGAGGAAAATCCCGAGAGACTGAGGAGCGTAAGGATCTCGACAAAGGAAGAGGACGCCGCCCGCAAGGAAGAACCGGAGGCGAACAATGTAAAGAGAAAGGCTAAGGATGTGCTAGTCGCTGAGCAGTCCGAACTGAAGGCAGCCCGCAAGGCCAAAGCCAGCGACCCGCGCGAGGCTGTGGTGGCCGACAAGGTGACGGCCCGCAAGCAATATTGCAAGATCCACCGCACCAAGGGCCATGACCTCCAGCACTGCAAGAAAGTTGAGCAGATGGCGGAGCTACGTAAAGCTGAGTACGAGCGCCATGACAAGGAGAAGGCCCAGAAGGTGGCGGAGGATCCGCAAGAAGCTTCCCGCCTGGGAGGGCGCCACGGTAAACCCAAGCAGCGGCAAGGTGACAGACCTCCCTGGGCCGCGATAAGGACGAAGAAGAAGATGAAGATGATGAAATGGAGGAAGATGAGACTGATGACCAGGAGTTTCGAAGGTGACGGAGGTCTTGTGCATCGACGGCGGTAAGCTTCAAGACACCTCGCACCGCCAACTCAAACAAGGCGCGAGAGGTGAGCGCAGCAGTAACCATCCGTCAATCGCAAGCCCTCAAGTGGTCCAAAGACGCCCATCATCTTCGACGCTGAGGATCACCCTGATCGCATCATCGCTGGTCGGTGCTCGCCGATGTTGGTTTCGCCAACAATCCGCAACCTTAATGTCACAAAGATGTTGGTTGACGGCGGGCCGGCCTGAATCCGATCTCCTCCGCAGGCTCAACAAGCCCAGATCCCCGACAACGAGCTCAAGAGATCGGTACCTTTCAAGGAATAAATCCAGGAAGGAGCAAGCCGGGGAAGATCACATCGCCAAGGACGCTTAAGGCCGAGCTGAATTTCAGGACGTAGAGAGTCACGCTCGACGTTGTTGATTTCCCATTGCCTACAATGGGATACTCGGTCCGCCCAGCCGCTTGCCAAGTTCATGGCAGCCTCCCACTATGCTTACTAATGTGCTCAAGATGCCCGGTCCGATAAGTGTTATTTCGTCCACGCAACAAGAAAGATGCGCTTATCTCAGACCGACAAGATCTACCGGAAGCAAAGAGCCGCAGCAGAGCACAAACCACTTGTCACTGAAGCTCCCCGGGAAGAAGAAGGCCAAGTCCGCAAGAGTAGTCTGATGCTCATTCCGCAAGCGCACTCTTCGAGTGCTGCGCTACCGCCGAGGACGCACCATCGAGCTCCACCGCAAGTGCAAAAGGCGAAGACAGCTTCACCAGAGACCAAGAAAGTGGTCGCTAAGGAGGACGGCACGGTGGTACTTTCACCATCGCGCACGCTTGATCCTAAATAGGAAAGCGCCTGCTGTTTTCTGCTGGCGAATGTCGGCGTGTTTGCATGGCAACCATCCGACATCCCCGTGTTCCTGTGGAAGTAATTGAGCACCACCTGCCGCTCGGCCCTCACGCCCGCCCGCCAAGGTAGAGTCAGAAACAAGCAATGGAGCATCAAGAGTTCATTGCAGAGAGATCAAGAAATTGGAAGCAACACGCCGTCCGAGGAGTACTCCATCCAACGGGTTAGCCAATCCAAGAGTCGGGCGCAAGGCAAACGGGAAGTGGAGGCTTTGTAGTGACTTCACCGATGTTAATAAAGCTCGCCCCAAGGATCCATTTCTTGCGCCGCATTGACCAGATTGTCGACTCCACGCAGGATGTGATCCGCCATTCCTTGATGCATACTCGATATCATCGATCTTCATGGCGTAAGAGGATGAAGAGAAAACTGCATTCATTACTCCATGTGACACGATCGCTTTGTACGGATGCCTTTCGACTAAAGAATGCCGGTTCAACATTTGCAAGAGTAGCCACCATGCTTTTGAGCCACAAATGCACGTAAATGTAGAGGCTTATATGGATGATATAGTGGTCAAGAGCAGACAAAACAACTTTGATCCAAGATTTGATGAGACTTTGCAAATCAAGGCAAGGTCAACCTCAAGTTGAACCCCGAGAAGTGTGTGTTTGAGTTCCTTCCGCAAGCTTCTCGGTTCTTCGTGGTCCCGTGAGGGGATCAAGCCAATCCCGACAAGATCAAAGCCATTGAGCAGATCAAGCACCAAAGCGAGTCAAGGACGCATAAAGCTTGCCGCTGTGTTGTTGCCTCAAGAGGTTTATCTCTAAGTTCTGCTGAAGGCTACCGCCATTTTTCAAGATTTTGAAAAGGCAGGTCCAATGAAATGGGCCCGAAGCGGAGGCTGCGCCGCAGACTTGAAGAGATACCTATCCTCTACTCCAACACTTGTCGCACCGAGCCACAAGAGAAGTTGTCGCTATATCTAGCGGCAACCAATCAAGTGGTTAGTGCCATGCTAGTTGCGGAGAGAGAAGCGGATGATGAGCCAGCAGCCACGGCAAGCCAGTCCAGGACAAGCAGGGGCTTCCCCAACAAATTCGACCGCAAGGATGGATCTATGCAAATACGGAGGAAAAACAGAAGAAGATGGTGCAGCATACTTACTTTCGCTGCCCTTCTCGCAAGGGGCTAGATCAAGATACTCGTGTGTGTGTTGCTCTTCGCCTTCTCATGGCCTCGAGGAAGCTGCGCCATTATTTTCAAGCACATGAGATCACAATGCCACTCGCTTCCGCTGAAGAGGATATTGCGTAATCCGTAAGCAACAAAGCAGATCGCCGAGTGGGCACTGGAATTGTCAAGCTTTGGCCTCAAGTTTGAGAGTACCTCAACTATCCAGAGCCGAGCATTGGCGGAATTCATAGCAGAGTGGACGCCAACACCCGATGAAGAAACTCCGGAGAAGAGCATCCCCGTCAAGGAAGCAAACAAAGAGTGGATCATGTACTTTGATGGTGCCTTCTCGATGCAAGGCGCCGGTGCGGGTGTGTTGCTTGTCGCACCCACCGGAGAGCACCTCAAGTACGTAGTCCAAATGCACTTTCCCAAGGAGCAAGCAACAAGACTCAGAATCGCTGCTGAACTTGGGATCAAGAAGCTTATTGTCAGGGGTGACTCGCAGCTTGTCGTCCACCAAGTGAACAAAGATTACCAGAGTCCGTTGATGGAAGCATACATCGATGAAGTGAGGAAGCTAGAGGAGCATTTTGACGGCCTGCAGATGGAACATGTTCCAAGAGCTCAGAATGACATTGCAGATGGCCTGTCAAAATGCGCCAGACTCAAGTTACCTGTGGAACTGTGGATCTTCGTGCTCAGGCTGACTCAACCATCTATAACACCGTCGACTGGACAGAGCAAGAAGAGAAAGTTGGTTACTGGCGCCTACTTTCCGGCAGAGCTCCCCGGAGCCGCCGTCGAGAAAGTCCCCAGGATCAACACAGAAATTGCTGAGGAGCAGTCTGCTCCGACAAGCCCTAGGGCTTGTTCCGTTGAAACAGACGCTCCCGACAAGTTGTGTCCCGACACGCTTGCCGGGAGACACGCCCGCAGGATCCCGCATCCTGCCGAGAAGCGGATGTTCCCGCAGCAGCATTTGCGCCTTTAGTCCTTGTCGTCGAGCCACAAGCTCCGACATGGGCACAGCAGATAGTCCGTTTTCTCCAAACTGGAGAACTTCCCGAGAAACAAGAAGAAGCAGAGAGAGTAGCCCGACAATCAAGTATGTACCAGTTTGTCGATGACATACTGTACAGAAGAAGATTCAACAGAGTGAAATTGAAGTGCATTTCCCGGGAAGAAGGACAAGAGCTGTTGGCAGAGATACACGGAGGCATATGTGGTCACCACGTTGGCAGAAGAGCGCTTTGCAAGCAAAGCTTTCCCAAAGGGTTCTTTGGCCGACAGCCCTCCGTGATGCAACTACACAAGTAACCAAGTGTGAAGCATGCCGCCCACTCCAAACAGATTCATCAACCAGCTCAAGCTCTCCAAACAATCCCTTTATCCTCGCCATTTTTGGTCCGGGGCTCGACATCCTGGCCCTTTCGCCGAAGTTGTAGGGGGCTTTGAGTACTTGTACGCTGTAATCGACAAGTTCACAAAGTGGCCGAAGTGGAACCAAGAAGAAGGTGACAGCACAGCCAGCCATCAAGTTCTTTCAGTCAATTGTTTGCCGCTTCGAATCCCTAACAGGATTATCACCGACAATGGCACACAATTCACGAGCCGCCGCCTTCATGCACACGCCCAAGATCTTGGCACCAAGATCTGCTTCGCTCGCTGCTCACCCGAGAAGCAACGGTCAAGCGGAGAGGGCAATGCTGGGCGTCGCGCGGGCTCAAGACCGTAACTTTCGACAAAGCCGCGCAAGTGCGGAAAAATTGATTGAGCAAATGCCGCGGTTCTTGGTCAATCGTAACGACACCAAATCGAGCCATCGCCGCACACCCTTTGCTCTTGTTTACGGAGCAGAGGCAGTTCTCCCCACGGAACTCAGATACGGATCACCTCGAGTGCTCGCTATGATGAGTTTGAGCAAGAGCAGCCGCGCAAGATGACGCGCGCTCCTCGAGGAGGATCGCTTCAGTGCCCAGGCGAGCTGCTCACACAGCAAGCTTTGCGCCGCTACCATAGCCGCAGTTAATGCCAAGCTTCGAGGAAGGCGACCTTGTTCTTCGGGCGTGTTCAGTCCTCCAAGAATTCCAACAAGTTGACGCCAAAGTGGAGGGCCCTTATCGGGTGAAACGAATCACTAGGCCCGCGCTGTCCGCCTTTGAGACCGAAGATGGCATTCCGGTGAGCAACTCCTGGAACATAGAACATCTTCGCAAGTTTTACCCATAAGGCGCGGTTGCCGGGCCCTGTTCCGGCAACCACCTTTTGTACAAGCCTTGCCACCGTCACATGTAACCCTTTGTACAAAGCCGGGCGCAGCCCCGCAATGTGAATAAAGTTTATGTGCCTCGCACACCTTGTCAAATTTAATGCGCCTTCCTTTCTTTTTGCATCTATATCCGACAGCTTGTGCAGCACTTACCCCGGTAAGCAATAGCGAACCTTAAGGTTCCATATCATTATTTTCTTCTTTCTTCTCAAAAGAAGATTCCTCCGCCCACAAGTTCATCGGGGGAGGAAGATAAAGATGTGGACCAGGCGCCGCTCAAGGGAATCTAACCTTGCCGGACGCAGATGATGTAAAAGCTAAGTTGCCAAAGTTTGAGCTTAGTCAATTTTAAATTTTAAGTTATATTCCTTGAACGCTCGCGGCCTTTGTATGGAAAACTCAGCGCTGAGGAATCGATCATGGTTGTTGCGCCTTTGATTTGTTTTCGAGTCCACTCAACAATACAAGCGAAGCTGCAACTAGCCCCGATAAGGTTTTGTCGAGGCAAGACCGCCACTGGCTGTCGATGTTCCAAGACTAGCAAGTGTGCTTATACCGCAAGTTCCTCAAAGCGAGGGTAAAAGCATACAAGGGATGTAACAGAGTAAAGGAAATAACATAGCAAGCGGTACCTGCAATAAAGTTATATTACAAGAATGACTTATTGTGGCACGGACTAGATTGTTCTCATAACGAAAATGCAGCGGCAGGAAAAGGGAGAAGAAGGGCAGCCTAATCCACACGCCGCCGTCGACCCTCCTAACTTCGCTGATCTTGTCCACAATGGGTGCGACGATGGCTTTGAGCTCTTCAAGGTCGGCACCGCCGCAGCTTCTTGGTGACACGGTGAGGTCGACGCCGGGTTATGGAAAGTATCTTCACCAACACCTTCTCCAGACCTTGGTGCAGATCGCGCGGACTTCGCTGGCCAGCTGCCGGGACCCTTTCCCGAGCTGCCGGAGAGCCGCCACCACATCCTTGAAGAAAAGCGTGAGCTTGGCGCCGGGCTGAGATTCTCCTCAGAGAATACCCGGCCCGCCAAGTCCAGCTCCGCCAACTCCTCGCCGATGGACGCGCAATGTTGACGAGGCCCTCCGCCCGTAGCTCCACCGTGGTCTTGAAGGTGTTCTGGTCTCGCTGCCCTCGCTGCAGCCTCGCCGCTCTTGAGCTCCTTCCTCAAGTCATCCTCTCGCTTCGGGCGGCGCCCAGCTCCCCGCCAAGGTGGCCAACTTCAGCTCCAGATCAGCGCTTGAGTCCTTGGCGGCGTAGCTCTTGATTTTCTCGGCAAGCTGAGCTTGCAGATCGCCATGGGCAAGTGTATCCTTCGCCGCTACCGGAGTGCGGCAAGCTCTTCATTCTTCTTTCCCATATCCGCCCACCAAGGCCACCTCTCCTCTAAATCCTTCTTGGCGGCTCCTCGGGCGCCGCTGCCGCGCCCTTTGCCTCCTTGAGCGCCCCGCCAAGCGATCGCTCGCGCCTCGAGCTCCTCCTCGATCGCCCGACCGGCTTTCTTCCGGTCACCACCTTCCCGCTCGACATCTCTCGGCGGCGAGCCTCGCTGCCTGGCTTCAGCCTTCTCTGTGATGAACGCCTTTGTTTTGCCGAAGGCGCCTTCCTCTACAATGGATCGGAGGGCCTCCCCGTTGCGTTCCGGAGTTCTTTGCGATGTTTTCTATGTCAACTCCGCCGCGCGATAAGCGCTTCGACTCAAGCTTCGCTTGCCGGGCACGGTAGAGTGACACCAGCTTCGAGCAACCGCCTTCTTCCGACCGCCACCGCTGCCGCCGCCGGCAACCATCGCCACCGGCAGGCAAGTACTTCCCCATCAAACTCCTCTTCGACCGCGCCTCGGAGCTCGACGCCCAGGAAGCTTGATGTATACGCCGCCGCCTTCAAGTAAGCGCCGGCAGGGCTCCCTAAAGCCCGGCATGCACAACGGCGGAAGGGTCGGCGGTCGCAGCACCTTGCGCCTCAAGGCCCCTCCGGTCGCCAAGACGACCACGGATCCTCGCCGCTCCTCGCACCAGCAGTCTTGGCAGCTTCTCGCCGGCGCGTTTCCGCTGCCGGGCTTCTTCTCGTCTCGCGGGCGACGCCCTCGTTGTTGCAGGCGCCTCCCCGCCGGTGGCCCTGGGCTTCATCGGTCCCCAAGAGGGGATCAAGACAGAAGAAGAAGGAAAAGTCAAGCAAATATCCAAAAGGAAGAAAAGAAGATCAGCAGAACCCAAGGGAAAGTTTCCACAAGGAGGGTCACCCCTGGCTGGGCTCAGGATCATGGGCTCCACCACTGGGGCTCACTGTTCCGCCTTGCCGGAGATCCTTCCTTGCCGGAGAGTGCTCCCATATCGGGAATCGCCCTTGGTGGCGAGTCGGCCGACGACACCTCCGGTCGGCCTCCGCTGCTCCCGTGGGCCTGTTCTGCTCCTATATACAAATGAGTCAACAATCAAGATGTTAGCAAAAGAAGAAGCACCCATGCACGCCCCACAACAGGAAGCGAACCAATACACTTACGCTGGGTCAGGCTGGGGCTGTCGAGGAGAAGGGACCGGTCCGTTAAGGTGGTCTCGACGATCTTCCGCCGCCACAGCAGATCGCCCTCGATGTTAACCACGGGACCTTGGCCTCTTCACCGCCTTCTCCGCCAAAGTCCTCAAATGTAACAGGATTTAGAGAGAAGCAGATTAGATACAAGGCAAACAACAACAAGGATCAAAGAAAGACAAGTACAAGAAGAAGAAAGCCTTACTCTCCTCCTCCTCCTCCTCTTCATCATCATCGGAGCTCAGCGGAGAGGTCGAACTCCGTACCTCTCGGCGCGGGGGCGGAGGAGTAGGCTTCTCCGGCGCTTGCCGAGGGCTGCGGCAGATCAGCGTATGCCCGGAAGACTCCCGCCTCAGCTTGCCGCTGCTTGGGACCTCCCCGCAGCAACGGTATTTGCTGCGTGGAGCGTGTCCCACGGCGCCGCTGCTGGTCGGCCTGCTCCTTCCGCCAGCTCTCCAACTCGACGGAGACGCTTCTCGCCGGAATTGGGGCTGCGCTCCGCTCCGCGCAAGTTGCTCAAGACGGCTGGCCGCCGCTACCGGGCGGCTCGCCGCTTCGACCTCGCCTCCCTTCGCCATCGATTTCTCCGCAAGATCTTCCGGCGGCAAGGCTTGCCGCCAGCTGCATCCGCCCGCCAGCGTGAAGCCAAACTTCACCACAGCAGGCTGCCGCCGCCTTCGCCCGCTAGCAATGTACGCCATCTCGCTGGCAGCCAGGCGCTGGTGAGGAGCTTCGATCGCCGGAGTCGACCGCCATCTCCGCCAAGTCATCAAGAATTGCTGCACGACCTCGCAGCGGCTCTATCCAATTTGCACTTATCCCGCGCGAAGTTGCACTCGCATCATTATACAGATGCGATTGCGCTTAGGAGTTGCTGCACAGGGGACGACGCTCATGCAATCGGAACCATTCTCGATGGTTGGGGTCATGCTTGAACATCTCCTCAAAGATCCCGCCAAGCTCCGAACGGTGAAGTTGAAGGCGGCCTGACGCAACCTCATGATATCCGCTGGCCGCCAAACAGCCAGCGGGCCTCTCCCTCTCGCAGAGGGGCAATGCGACAACAAGGAAATCCGCGCCAACTGCGCCTCGCTAGAGTCCGCATGCCCGAGCCGGAGGATTCGGTGGTGGCGATTGTCATTGGCATCATCTCGCGACAGAGCGCCTACCGCTGCCATGCACCACCCGGTCTGGGCGCAGCTTGGTGAATGGCGGCAGATTACGCCACAGATCCAGACCACTCCGCCTCCACTGCCTCACTTGTCATGAGCTCGCCTGGCCAAGTACACCTCCTTCATGCCCATCCGGAGGTCCAGCGATTCCGCCAGCCTGGCTCCTTTCTCGCCCGAGGGGAGAAATAATGACGAAAAAGAGCAACATTGGGGAGGATGCCAACAAAGTTCTCACAGAGGTAGCGAAACCGCCATTGTCGAACGGCGCTAGGGGTGAAATCAAGAAGATGAAACCCAGAGGTGTTCATGATGTCGCAAAGAAAATCGGAAAAGGTGGGCAGAGCCCGCATAGAAGAACACAGGAAGAAGTAGTACCTTCGGGGCACTTTTTTCGACGAAGCCTCAGCGAAAGCACCGGCGCACGGATGCGCCTGCTCTCCGACCGTAAGAGATAGAACTCCGCCCGCAGCGCCCGGGTGAGCTCGGGAGGAAAAGCACTCGCTTGGCGCAGCACCAAGCTCCAGCGCGCCGACTTCGCAGCCTTTGCAGCCTTCGCAGTCTTTGCAGCGTTTCCGGTCTTCGGAGCCACGGCGAAAGCAGTAGGGGAAGGCGAAGGCGACGGCGGCGACGACGACAATGGGCGGCGGCGCGCTGCTCTCATTCGACTCAGGAAGCGGAGGGGAACGGCGGAGCTTTCGAAGGAAGGAACTGCAAGTAGGCGAAGGTTGGGGAACAGCCTGCTTCTCCGCTTATAAACAGGGATGCGAATGTTACGATTTCCGGAGTTAAGTATTGACCACGCTCTTCCCATGACGCCGCAATCGACGCGGCATTGCGGGAAGGCGCGTGGATTCGGAGCGGGTTTCGTGGACCAGTGCCGCTGCGTCTGCAGACTGCTTTTGGGCCCGCCCAACAGCCGGCACCGTATGGCCCAGTGCCCGGCTCCCCTGCCGGTAGACTAAAGTAGGGGTACCTTAGTACTCGAACTTGTGCACGGGCGGTTGCAGAGCACTCAAGGGTAAGGCTTGCCAAGGCCCACCAAGATCCGCCGCCAAGACCCTCGGTCATTCTTATTTCAATTACCGCCATTCAAGGACAAAGTGTCAACCAAGTAGACGGGCCCCGCAAGATGAGCTTGCCGAAGTACAAGGCCCCAAAGAAGAGGAGCTTGCCGAAGGCCAACCAAGGCGCTTCAGAAGACTTGCCGCGACGCTCAAGGTCTCCGCAAGCCGGCGACCGCAAGCTTGCCGGCGCGACGAGAGAAGGGTTATGGCGAGGCGCTTGTCAGGCAAGGCTGCCACCGCACCCAAGCTCCAACAAGATCCAACGACGTGTCACCCTGTGGCCATCCCAGAGCACGTGGCGAGGCGCCAGGCAGCCATGCGGTGCGAGGTGGCAAGCGGAGCTAACAAGGAGGCCGTCAGGGCGATCGGTGGCGCCCTAACGGTCGCTTCTTGCATCACATGCGACCGGACGGCATTAATGCCCTTGTCCCCGCCGCCGAGTGAGGTAGGGGACATCATGGACACGCTGTACCAACCCACGCTTACCTTTCTACCCTCTTCCCACGCTGCACCTGTCGGTGACCCCTTTGACTATAAAAGGGAGGCCCATGCGACGAGAAGGGGTTCCGAGTTCGAGATTCAACACCACACCAGATTCACGCCCCGATAAGAGCAAATACAAACACAAAGCAGCAGAGGAGTATTATCTCTTCGAGAACTCCGGTTGGGTAAAAGCCCACGCTGCGCCGCCGCCGATCTGCTCTCAAGCGCGCCCCGCCCTCGCCGGGACTAGAAGGGCCCCTGCCCCATAGGTGTTCGTGCCCACAGCGTTTCCCGACACGACAGTACCAAATGTGCTCCTACGTGTTGAACAATGTTATGTAGTAGTGAGATAAGGCAAATTATGTAGACATTGTTAGGACAGTACCAGATGTGCTCCTACGTGTTGAACAATTCTCTGTAATGAAATTTTGTATTCCCCTGTACATGTTGCTTTAATGCCGATTGTGAAAATTACTTAATTGCCATGATAGTATCGGGCCCGAATAGGCCATGACCCGTAAACAAACGTATACAAACGTGGTCTGAGTGAAAAGGCCATGGCCCAAACAAAGGCAACGCCCAAAGATAAAAGGTTATAATGTTGGGCTAGGCCCATGAAATTGACCAAAATTGACACGAAAAAATATATAGAAAGGTCAATTGTTGGGCTAGGCCCATGTAGAAAATCGAATTGACCGGCTGAATCTTGTGCCACGCCGATTGCCACGCCGGATGCCTACGTGGCTCGGGAGGTTGCTAGTGACCAAAACGCCACAAGAGACGATTTTGGTCATAAACGCCTTTTGACCATTCCAAGAAAGGTCGCTATAGTCGCTATTTACCGCCAACTTCGACTTCTGTTTTTGGTCACAAAAGGTCTTAAATGGAAATTTGTGACCTTTCAAAGGACTAATAGTGGTGGTCACAAGTTGGCATATTTCTTGTAGTGCCTCCTTGATCTCGTGGTAGATCTACTCTTGTACTACCCATATCATCAATATCAATCGAGCAGGAGTAGGGTTTTACCTCCATCGAGAGGGCCCGAACCTGGGTAAAAACATCGTGTCCCTTGTCTCCTATTACCATTGATCCTAAGATGCACTGCTTGGGACCCCCTACCCGAGATCCGCCGGTTTTGGACAATCCGACAGCCTCAGATTATGAATTTTGCAGGTCCGCTGAGCCATCCCTCCAAAGACGGTTCCATGCCCTTTAGAGGGTTTTTGCTTTTTGGTATTTGTCCTGTGCCCGGTAATGATGCACCCTTTACTTTGGACTAGGGTTGTGTTCAAGGCCGATTATCCCAAAATTTGATTTCGTTTTCAGCGCCTCCATCGCACAAGATTTTCGCATTTATGGACGCCAAGTCAGCAAAGCGTAATTTCGTGACGACTTATGGTGTTGAGGATTCCTTCGCCCATGCAATTAATGCGAAGAATGAAATTGCGCCCTCTTCACGGCAGTCCTTTATCCTGTTTCATGACCAGGAGGAATCGCCCAAGAATGATGTATCGCTTCAGCGGCTCTTGCCGGATTTGGGATAGATCGCTTATGTTTGGGTGGGCGGTGTGTGGGGAACGAGTAATTTCAAAAATTTCCTACGCACACGCAAGATCATGGTGATGCATAGCAACGAGAAGGGAGAGTATTGTCCACGATCCTCGAGACCAGAGGCGGAAGCGCTATGACAACGCTGTTGATGTAGTCGACATCTTCACGATCCGATCGATCCAAGTACCGAACGCACGACACCTCCGAGTTCAGCACACGCTCAGCTCGATGACGATCCCCGACCCGATCCAGCAAAGTGTCGGGATGAGTTCCACAAGACGACGGCGCAGGACGATGATGATGTTCTATCGCGCAGGGCTTCGCCTAAATTTCGCGACGATATGACCGAGGTGGAATATGGTGGAGGGGGGCACCGCACACGGCTAAGGAACGATCACGTAGATCAACTTGTGTGTCCTATGGTGCCCCCTTTCCCCCATATATAAAGGAGCAAGGGGGGTGCGGCCGGCCCTAGGAGGAGGCGCACCGGAGGAGTCCTACTCCATCGGGAGTAGGACTCCCCCCCTTTCCCTAGTAGGATTAGGACTTGAGGGGAACGAGGAGAGGGGGGAAAAGAAAGGGGGGGCGCCGCCCCCCTCCTTGTCCTATTCGGACTTGGGGGGGAGGGCACGCGGCTGTCCAAACCTCTCGGTAAGGACCATTAGGTCATCGGGGGGTTCCGGTAACCTCCCGGTACTCCGGTAAAATGCCGATTTCACCCGGAACACTTCCGATGTCCAAACATAGGCTTCCAATAAATCAATCTTTATGTCTCGACCATTTCGAGACTTCGCATGTCCGTGATCACATCCGAGACTCCAAACAAACTTCGCACATCAAAACTTATAAACTCATAATAAAACTGCCATCATAACATTAAGCGCATGGACCCTACGGTTCGAGAACTATGTAGACATGACCTAGAACTATTCTCGGTCAATAACCAATAGCGGAACCCGATGCCCATATTGGCTCCTACATATTCTATGAAGATCTTTATCGTCAAACCGCATAACAACATATGTTGTTCCCTTTGTCATCGGTATGTTACTTGTCCGAGATTTGATCGCTTGTATCCAATACCTAGTTTAATCTCAAGCTATCGCAAGTCTCTTTACTCGCTACGAATGCATCATTTCGTAATTAACTCATTAGCTACATTGCTTGCAAGGCTTATAGTGATTTGCATTACCGAGAGGGCCCAGAGATACCTCTCCGATAATCGGAGTGACAAAACCTAATCTCAAATATGCCAACCCAACATGTACCTTCGTGAGACACCTGTAGTACCCTTTATAATCACCCATTTATGTTGTGACGCTTGGTAGCACCCAAAGTGTTCCTCCGTAAACGGAGTTGCATAATCTCATAGTTATAGGAACATGTATAAGTCATGAAGAAAGCAATAGCAATATACTAAACGATCAAGTGCTAGGCTAACGGAATGGGTCATGTCAATCACATCATTCTCCTAATGATGTGATCTCGTTAATCAAAATGACAACACATGTCTATGGTTAGAAACATAACTATCTTTGATTAATGAGCTAGTCAAGTAGAGGCATACTAGTGACGTTATGTTCGTCTATGTATTCACACATGTATCATGTTCCCGGTTAATACAATTCTAGCATGAATAATAAACATTTATCATGATATGAGGAAATAAATAATAACTTCATTATTGCCTCTAGGAATATTTCCTTCAGTCCCACTTGCACTAGAGTCAATCTGCAAACATTAATGCATGATTCACTAGAATTTCGCATATGTATCGACATCATGCCGATTGAGTTGTGAAAAGCTTCTTCAATTTGTCACAAGTTACCTAACGGATGAATAAAGTACCTACACATACCATGTTTCACGACGTTTATGAAACCTCCATTCATGCAGTTACACTTTCATGTAAGTTCGATTTAAGAGCTTTAGCACTCAACATTTGTCCGATTGGCAACTCAGCCTTCAGGCGATCATCATGCTGCACAAGTCAGCATTTTATAGCAACAGTGGCATCCCAGATCAATCCACTACGTATTTGATGATCGCTACCGTTCTGATCAATCCGCGTTGTATGACGATTCAGTACCTAGATCGTAATGACATCAACTAGAACATCACATTTAACAGCTTCTCTAGAGTCAAGCTAGTTTAACGATTATGGCAATCGTCATCTAGTCACCATAAGCTCGTATCATGCTCACCTGAGTTCTCATGCTCCACGAGTTACCGTCATGGTATGAACGTAATACCTGTTGGCATTGCAACTGAACCATTTGTCACAGTTGACTGATCCTGTTCCTATTCAGAGTCGACGTCATTGTACACTGCAATCACTCACACAATTGCAACTTCCATCATCGATTATTTTACTTCTACTGAACAGTTTCTACATTTCTTATCGATGTCCTACATACAGATCACTTACTTATGTACATCTAGCAGACTTCATCCTCAATTCTGTGATGCGAATCCCATACTGTTCACAAACTCTAGCTATGCCACTAGCAAGCTCACGACATTATCTGAACTGGATCAACTCTCACGAGTGCTTGAAGTCAGTTGACCTTGCACAATTGATACTATTGACACCTACAGTCACTTTCATTACTTGTTCGGTATACATAACTTACTAGTACTGAATGTTCATTCACTAATTTTCAACTATTAGATGAATACCAACTCTTGTCATGAACTTTCATTATCATAATTGCATTCGTGAATGCTTCAATCGCTCATGATCACTATCTGTCAATTACTCAACTTTTGAAATTCACATTCAGTAATCAATTAGAGCTTTCAATCAATGTCACTTGATCATAAATTTGCACAATCGCATCTTACGAATTCAGTTCAAAGCCAATTACCTATCAATCATAATCAAAGCTTTACCAATCAGAGCTTACGCATATGTTCTAAAGCTCCTCTACTCATTTTAACTCTTGCGATCAACTCAAATTTCAGTAATGCACTTTCATCATGCCATCAATCAGTTTCATGCTAGATCATTCATATTTCTGGTTCATACAATGCATCTCGTCATGTAGTCACTACTTTCGAATGCTCGTAGAATAGATTTCAACTTCAGTCTAACTCAGTACTATCCAAGTTGTTCATAATCTGATCAGTTGTCATGATCTATCTAGCTCTACCATACTAGACTTGTCATCATTTGGTATCAGCTCATATCATTAATGTTATCATCAGTTCAGCATTCAGAGTCCATATTACATATGAGAAACATATCCTTAGTCCGTGCATATTTCAGGATGTTACTTGATTTTTCCAAGTCAATGGAACCTACTTCCTGCCCTATAAGTTTCGGGTCAGAGAAATTGACAAGCCTCAAGGATTAAGAACAAGTAGCCGAACAAAGTTTACTGACATGGATCTTCAAAGCAATGATGCACGGAATCAAGAAAAGATGATGACAAGGTGTTGGGGAGCCATCCAAAGACGAAGCAAGATGTTCTTCAAGTGGCACCACCATCATGCTCTCCCAACATATTTGAATAGGTATGCATAGCGGTAATTTACTTATTTTCAGATTTGGTCACAACTTTATTGTTGATGCATCTATTAGAAAAACCTCATAGGTAATTTTGAAAGACCAATGAAGAAGGGTAATTTACTTGTTAGCAATAAAATTGTTTTAGAACATATCGATCAACCAATTGTGCCATTTATAAAGACCGATAATGACTTATTATTGCAGCCAAAGCTTTCCTGCTGTTTTATCTAAAGTTCATATCTATTTGGGTAGCTTTGCTTATTTCATACTTGGTTTGAACTTGGTCTCAATTGAGACATGTATGTTCTAACTATTTTTATTTTAGAAATTTAAAGCCAAGGTTAAATTCTATTGAGAAAATTGATGCTAGTATAATATCTTACCTAAAGACATCGGAGATAGAGTGCAAAACACAATGCATAAATAATGGTGTGATGCAAAATTTGAACCATTCGCTTGTTTAACTCCAAAGCCGCTCTCACAACAAGATCGCTAGAGAATGAAAAGTTTACCTTCAATTCAAGCATGTGTGATCAAATATTTGATTTGTTGTTGCAAAATAATTATATTAGAATTCTTGATCACCATGTTGAACCATATGTCCAGGACTAATGTATTGTAAGTTGCATGATTCGGCCCAAGCATAATTTTGAGGATTGCAACATGTTTCATTAAATAGTTAAATCGCCATTGATAAAGGACGATTGAAATTTGTTGAGACACCAAGAGATGACCAGTCTATTCCGATTGGTCCCGATGGTAGAAAGTTTTTGCATCGGCTGATTCAAGCCGATCCATTTGAAAAGAAGGTAAAACTACAGTGATGGGATCAAGCTTTCAAGTAAAGAAGTTGTCAAGAGCATAACGAGCATAATCTTGAGGGCGGAGTTCCATCGGCTACAATGGAGACGCCAAGGACTGGGGGCAGCAAGCAAATCTAATGATCGATGAAAGCAAACCAAAAGAAAACAAAGGCTTAATAAGCGCAAGTGTAAGAGATCAAAAATCACCTTTGCTGAACTATTGATAAATATCAAAAGAAGATTGAAGAGAAGAATGCTTATCGCCAAATCATGCAAAGAAACCAAGAACACCCCAAGGCGCAAATATGAGGATTGGTATTGGCAAAGTGAAAATTTTAATGCAACATATTCATATCCTTATTTTGGGCCGCCAATGCCAATGCCGTGGATGCCTCCCTATGCTCATATAGATACATATTCATCATGGAACATGTATGATACAAGGGCACATTCTCCATCTTACTCTAGACCATCTCACCAATACTATGCAGCTCCAAGGAGATCAACATTTGAACAATCACGCGCCAAAGACCGCTTCAATCATAAGGAATCGGTCCAGAGCTCAAGGAAGAAGAAAGAGGTGGTAAAGCAAGTTTATCCGTGAAAAGAGATGGTCGAAGTGTGCTGCTTCAGATTTGATCTGAAATGAAAAAGAGCCAATGAAAGTGTTGACATTGGCTACTACAGATAATGAGATGAAGCAATCAATTGTAAAGACTCAGAGTGCCAAATCTGAAGAAAATAAGTTGAGAGTGCAGAAAGCCAAAAAATAATTGCCATTGGTCAAAACAGAATCACAGCCGAGATGCCCACTGGCTTATCGACAGGCAAAAGAAGAAATTACAAAACTTAGTGCACAAGAACTTGAAGAAAGGAACATGGCATGGGTTCCCAAAGGAAGTGCTCAAAATAAGAATTATGTGCAAGCTTCCATTACAAGAAGTGCGGCAAAGGTGAAGAAGGAAAAGTGTGAAAACTATGAAGGACCAAGTCAAGGTTTCAACATCTTTGGTCTACACATTATCCATATTCTAACTATGCCATTAATGCCTATGCCATGGAATTCGCCATCGTATGATTGGTAACCTCAATGGGCTTATTTTAATCCATGGATGCAATAATTTCTATCATGAAAGGGTATTGCCAAATCACTATACATTTGATTAGCTACAAGTTTGTTGTTGATCCAAAGGGCCAAATACTTGATTTGTCATTTCGCTTGTTTATTTCGCTATATGTGCTTCAATGAAGTTTACATGGTAATGGCCGATATTTATTTGTCGCCCTAAGATTATTTCAATGCATGGTCGTGTAGTATCCAAACATCGCCCTTAGTTCAATAGGAGACCAAAACAAGCCTCATACAACTTAAAATATGTTTGCACAATAATAAAAGCCTAATATGAAAATTTATTTGGTTTGGAGCTTTTGGTTGTCAGAGGTGCTATACAGATTGAGGCTTTCAAAGGATTCGCTATAAGTAGTAAACAAATATACAAGGGTTATCAATGTTTTGACTAATCACTTATAGTTTATCTTGGGATATGTCTAGATGCAAAATTTACCTTGGGTTGCTTTAATATCCTTCATATATCTAGACATGACAATTCGAAAGAGTTGGCACAGCAAGCATCCGCTACTATGTTAACCATGGTGTATTGTATTATTTTTATCAATAGCCGATGCTAGGTCTTGTCAACATAGGTCTAACCGAAGCCAACCGCTCGACCACTATTGGAACTTTTATGCAAAGTAAGTAAGGATTGAGAAAAATTATTATTTATTATCAGCAAAATCCTAGCAAAAGGGTGAATAATATGGTTCCGAGGATGACCTTGAGATACATATCTATGGGACTTTATCATCGGATTGTTATGAAGTTGAGAAAGTTTCACCCAAGCTTGCGCCAAAATATTCACACAAGCAATGGCTGATATAAACTTATCGCCCTAAGAATATGCCAAATGGCCGATGGAGTGTTGAGATCGCCCTTAGAGCAAGTTATGCAAGTTATTTTTCGCACACACGTGCTTTTTAAAACACAGGGGGGGGCATGTTGACACCAGATTTTGGCACAACCAAGAACTTATTTAAAATGGCCTCAAATGGAGAAGTGTTCTACATGAAAAGTTTTGTATTGTCGACACGAACATCTTTGAAGTTTGGGCCATCGCCATCTGATCTCATCTCAAGGTCAAGTTGTGTTTGAAATACTGAGATTTTGTATTCGTAACACTATTCGCACATTACGCCTCAAGACCGCCTCAGATGGAAAAATGATCTACATGGATTGTCTTCGCCTCGTCAAACGATTGATTGTAATATAAGAAAAGTTCCAATCCGAAGTTCGTATGAAAAGTTAGAGCCATCCAAATACAGCACTATCACGAAATAGTGGCGCGCCCACCGCATACCCCGCCCGATGGGTAGCGCGAATAACAGCCTGTGTTGCACGAGCGATTTGACCTCAAGATGAACTCTAATAAAAAACGTTCAACATAAAAGTTGTTCGCCGCTGAAACGGTCAAGATTGCTTTTGGGCTCGTTTCCATCCGAGGTCGTTTACCACCTCAAAAGTTACCCACAAGGTGCAGCCAGTTTAAACCGAATAGTTTTGGAAAGTTCGACAAAACCAATCCGAATTTGACTAGGTTTTGGACGTGAATCCAAGCCTTTTCCTTGCACGGAAGTCCAACCGCCTCTTATATACCTGAGGGTGATGGCCATTGAACAACACACAATCAATCAAATCATCTACCACTTTTATCTTTTATCTTTTCTTCTTAACCCTAGTTCTTCTTCCTCGTTCTTCAGATGTTCTTCTTGTTGCAGATGGCGAACCTCGAGGCCCTAGGGGCGATCAGGTCGACCTAGGGCAGCCCATAGTCGCCACACCCGACGGGGTCCCTCCCGGGCGTGGGTTTCGGTCCGAAAAGCGCTCGCCGGATTGCTTATGCATCGCGCTCCGGACGGGTCTCCTTCGACGTGAGCTGCGTGCATTACCCTCGTGTTGAGGTACACGTGACGGTTCGTGGTGCGAACACACTTTTTGGCGACTACTGGGATTTAAGCTTTGAACGGTCTCCGCCCGCTCTTGCTACTAAGAGATCGCTATCTAGGGTTTGCAATCTATAAAGGTAATATGAATACCCAATTCACATATGTAGATGCAAATAATGCATATGTTGTTGCTAGATCATCTAATGAGCATAATGTATCGGCTAGCCCTAGCTTTATCAACCATGCATCTAATTATGTGCAAGGGCCGATGCAACAAAAATCTCCATGATTCTACTTCATATAATTTTAGCAACATGCAACATATGTATCCCAACTCCCATGCATCGGCAACCCCACAAATTTATATGCCGATGAATAACATGATGAGTTCGTTAATCAAGTTGAGACACCCTATGTAGGAACTTCCAATGGTATGCAACAAAGTGTTTCAAGTTTTTATTCATCGGCAAATAACTTGTAGTACGCTAATCCAAACGCGTCGGTGGATAGGGAATTCGCCATGTTACTACTAGTTATTTGGCCAATTACCCTCAAACATCATATGCTACGCCTAATGCTACTAATTTTTGGCACCATATGCAACTGTTGATGTCATAATTTGGCTCAGCACCTTCATGGTCATGGCCAATAAGTGAAACTTCAAGGAGCCCAAATGCCTTCACCTACTACTGTATAGATCATGTCCCCCTACATTACATAAAAATTTCGCAACATCTCATTGCCGAAAGAGTCTAAAAGCATTGGGGGCAACCATATCCAGACTGGGTAATTGAGAACAAGCTTACATTCTCTTGGGATTTGTGCAACTCTATTCGCCAGAACTAATAGAAGGCGGAAGCCTCATGATTTTGCTGCTGTAAAAGCTAGAATTGTGCAAATGATGCAATGCCAAAGGTTGTACCATCCAAAGGTACCACCTAAAATCGTCAAAGTTTCGCACCTCATTGCCGAAAGAGTCTCAAAGTATTAGGGGCAATCTCATGACGAGTGGATGGAAATTGAGATGAAAAGTTTAAAGCTCGCCAAGCTGAGATGTGGGCTAAAATTAGACGAGAGCGAGAAGCCTTGCAAATTCAAAAGATAAAGTTGTTGATTCAGTAACAAAGAAAATTCGTTATTAGAAAAGCCAATCAAGTAGTATATATTCGAGACCATCAAATCCAAAGAGGCAAGCATTATTGAGAAAGGGCATGGAAAGCATAGCAAAACAGCCATACTTGATTTTTCCAAGTCAATGGAACCTACTTCCTGCCCTATAAGTTTCGTGTCAGAAATTGACAAGCCTCAAGGATAAGAACAAGTAGCCGAACAAAGTTTGGCTGATATGGATCTTCAAAGCAATGATGCACGGAATCAAGAAAAGATGATGACAAGGTGTTGGGGAGCCATCCAAAGACAAAGCAAGATGTTCTTCAAGTGGCACCACCATCATGCTCTCCCAACATATTTGAATAGGTATGCATAGCGGTAATTTACTTATTTTCAGATTTGGTCACAACTTTATTGTTGATGCATCTATTAGAAAATCCTCATAGGTAATTTTGAAAGACCAATGAAGAAGGGTAATTTACTTGTTAGAAATAAAATTGTTTTAGAACATATCGATCAACCAATTGTGCCATTTATAAAGACCGATAATGATTTATTATTGCAGCCAAAGCTTTCCCGCTGCTTTATCTAAAGTTCATATCTATTTGGGTAGCTTTTCTTATTTCATACTTGGCTTGCACTTGGTCTCAATTGAGACATGTATGTTCTAACTATTTTTATTTTAGAAATTTAAAGCCAAGGTTAAATTCTATTGAGAAAATTGATGCTAGTATAATATCTTACCTAAAGACATCGGAGATAGAGTGCAAAACACAATGCATAGCCGAATGGTGTGATGCAAAATTTGAACCATTCGTTTGTTTAACTCCAAAGCCGTTTCTCACAACAAGATCGGCTAGAGAATGAAAAGTTTACCTTCAATTCAAGCATGTGTGATCAAATATTTGATTTGTTGTTGCAAAATAATTATATTAGAATTCTTGATCACCATGTTGAACCATCTGTCCAGGGACGAATGTATTGTAAGTTGCATGATTCGCCCAAGCATAATTTTGAGGATTGCAACATGTTTCATTAAATAGTTAAATCGCCATTGATAAAGGACGATTGAAATTTGTTGAGACACCAAGAGATGACCAGTCTATTCCGATTGGTCCCGATGGTAGAAAGTTTTTGCATCGGCTGATTCAAGCCGATCCATTTGAAAAGAAGGTAAAACTACAGGTGATGGGATCAAGCTTTCAAGTAAAGAAGTTGTTGAAGAGCATAACGAGCATAATCTTTGAGGGCGGAGTTCCATCGGCTACAATGGAGACGCCAAGGACTGGGGCAAGCAAATCTAATGATCGATGAAAGCAAACCAAAAGAAAACAAAGGCCGAATAAGCGCAAGTGTAAGAGATCAAAATCACCTTTGCTGAACTATTGGATAAATATCAAAAGAAGATTGAAGAGAAGAATGCTTATCGCCAAATCATGCAAAGAAACCAAGAACACCCCAAGGCGCAAATATGAGGATTGGTATTGGCAAAGTGAAAATTTTAATGCAACATATTCATATCCTTATTTTGGGCTGCCAATGCCAATGCCGTGGATGCCTCCCTATGCTCATATAGATACATATTCATCATGGAACATGTATGATACAAGGGCACATTCTCCATCTTACTCTAGACCATCTCACCAATACTATGCAGCTCCAAGGAGATCAACATTTGAACAATCACGCCACAAAGACCGCTTTCAATCATAAGGAATCGTCCAGAGCTCAAGGAAGAAGAAAGAGGTGGTAAAGCAAGTTTACCGCGTGAAAAGAGATGGTCGTAAGTGTGCTGCTTCAGATTTGATCTGAAATGAAAAAGAGCCAATGAAAGTGTTGACATTGGCTACTACAGATAATGAGATGAAGCAATCAATTGTTAAGACTCAGAGTGCCAAATCTGAAGAAAATAAGTTGAGAGTGCAGAAGCCAAAAATAATTGCCATTGGTCAAAACAGAATCACAGCCGAGATGCCCACTCGGCTTATCGTATTGGCAAAAGAAGAAATTACAAAAACTTAGTGCACAAGAACTTGAAGAAAGGAACATGGCATGGGTTCCCAAAGGAAGTGCTCAAAATAAGAATTATGTGCAAGCTTCCATTACAAGAAGTGCGCAAAGGTGAAGAAGGAAAAGTGTGAAAACTATGAAGGACCAAGTCAAGGTTTCAACATCTTTGGTCTACACATTATCCATATTCTGCAACTATGCCATTAATGCCTATGCCATGGAATTCGTCATCGTGTATGATTGGTAACCTCAATGGGCTTATTTTAATCCATGGATGCAATAATTTCTTACATCATGAAAGGGTATTGCCAAATCACTATACATTTGATTAGCTACAAGTTTGTTGTTGATCCAAAGGGTCAAATACTTGATTTGTCATTTCGCTTGTTTATTTCGCTATATGTGCTTCAATGAAGTTTACATGGTAATGGCCGATATTTATTTGTCGCCCTAAGATTATTTCAATGCATGGTCGGTGTGGTATCCAAACATCGCCCTTAGTTCAATAGAAGACCAAAACAAGCCTCATACAACTTAAAATATGTTTGCACAATAATAAAAGCTAATATGAAAATTTATTTGGTTTGGAGCTTTTGGTTGTCAGAGGTGCTATACAGATTGAGGCTTTCAATGATTCGTTATAAGTAGTGCAACAAATATACAAGGGTTATCAATGTTTTGACTAATCACTTATAGTTTATCTTGGGATATGTCTAGATGCAAAATTTACCTTGGGTTGCTTTAATATCCTTCATATATCTAGACATGACAATTCGAAGAGTTGGCACAGCAAGCATCCGCTACTATGTTAACCATGGTGTATTGTATTTTTTCTATCAATAGCCGATGCTAGGTCTTGTCAACATAGGTCAACCGAAGCCAACCGCTTCGCCACTATTGGAACTTTATGCAAGCGAAGTAAGGATTGGAGAAAAATTATTATTTATTATCAGCAAAATCCTAGCAAAAGGGTGAATAATATGGTTCCGAGGATGACCTTGAGATACATATCTATGGGACTTTATCATCGGATTGTTAAGGAAGTTGAGAAAGCCACCCAAGCTTGCGCCAAAATATTCACACAAGCAATGGCTGATATAAACTTATCGCCCTAAGAATATGCCAAAATGGCCGATGGAGTGTTGAGATCGCCCTTAGAGCAAGCTATATGTAAGTTATTTTTCAAGACACGTGCTTTGCTTAAAAATGGGGGCATGTGTTGCCACCAGATTTTGGCACGTACCAAGAACTTATTTAAAATGGCCTCAAATGGAGAAGTGTTCTACATGAAAAAGTTTTGTATTGTCGACATTTAACATCTTTGAAGTTTGGGCCATCGCCATCTGATCTCATCTCAAGGCCGAAGTTGTGTTTGAAATACTGAGATTTTGTATTCGTAACACTATTCGCACATTACGCCTCAAGACTGCCTCAGTATGGAAAAATGATCTACATGGATTGTCTTCGCCTCGTCAAACGATTGATTGTAATATAAGAAAAGTTCCAACCGAAGTTCGTATGAAAAGTTAGAGCCATCCAAATACAGCACTATCACGAAATAGTGGCGCGCCTCCACCGTACACCCCGTCTCGATGGGTAGCGCTAATAACAGCCTGTGTTGCACGAGCGATTTGACCTCAAGATGAACTCTAATAAAAAACGTTCAACATAAAAGTTGTTCGCCTCGCTGAAACGGTCAAGATTGCTTTTGGGCTCGTTTCCATCCGAGGTCGCTACCACCTCAAAAGTTACCCACAAGGTGCAGCCAGTTTAAACCGAACAGTTTTGGAAAGTTCGGACAAAACCAATCCGAATTTGACTAGGGTTTTGGACGTGAATCCAAGCCTTTTCCTTGCACGGAAGTCCAACCGCTTTATATACCTGAGGGTGATGGCCGATTGAACAACACACAATCGATCAAATCATCTACCACTTTTTATCTTTTATCTTTTCTTCTTAACCCTAGTTCTTCTTCCTCGTTCTTCAGATGTTCTTCTTGTTGCAGGCGGCGAACCTCGAGGCCCTAGGGGCGATCAGGTCGACCTAGGGCAGCCCATAGTCCGCCACACCGACGGGGTCCCTCCCGGGCGGTGGGTTTCGGTCCTGAAAAGCGCTCACGATTGCTTATGCATCAGGCTCCGGACGGGTCTCCTTCGACGTGAGCTGCGTGCATTACCCTCGTGTTGAGGTACACGTGACGGTTCGTAGTAACTTACTTTTTGGCGACTGCTAGATAAGCTTTGAACGGTCTCCGCCCGTTTGCTACTTAAGAGATCGCCATCTAGGGTTTGCAATCTATAAAGGTAATATGAATACCCAATTCACATATGTAGATGCAAATAATGCATATGTTGTTGCTAGATCATCTAATGAGCATAAGGTATCGGCTAGCCCTAGCTTTATCAACCATGCATCTAATTATGTGCAAGGGCCGATGCAACAAAATCTCCATGATTCTACTTCATATAATTTTAGCAACATGCAACATATGTATCCCAACTCCCATGCATCGGCAACCCCACAAATTTATATGCCGATGAATAACATGATGAGTTCGTTAATCGTTGAGACACCCTATGTAGGAACTTCCAATGGTATGCAACAAAGTGTTTCAAGTTTTTATTCATCGGCAAATAACTTGTAGTACGCTAATCCAAACGCACGGGTGGATAGGGAATTGGCCATGTTACTACTAGTTATTTGGCCAATTACCTCAAACATCATATGCTACGCCTAATGCTACTAATTTTTTGGCACCATATGCAACTGTTGATGTCATAATTTGGCTCAGCACCTTCATGGTCATGGCCGAATAAGTGAAACTTCTGCAGAGCCCAAATGCCTTCACCTACTACCGTATGCGATCATGTCCCCCTACACAATTATAAAATTTCGCAACATCTCATTGCCGAAAGAGTCTAAAAGCATTGGGGGCAACCATATCCAGACCGGGTAATTGAGAACAAGCTTACATTCTCTTGGGATTTGTGCAACTCTATTCGCCAGAACTAATAGAAGGCGGAAGCCTCATGATTTTGCTGCTGTAAAAGCTAGAATTGTGCAAATGATGCAAATGCCAAAGGTTGTACCATCCAAAGGTACCACCTAAAATCGCAAAGTTTCGGCACCTCATTGCCGAAAGAGTCTCAAAGTATTAGGGGGCAATCTCATGACGAGTAGATGGAAATTGAGATGAAAAGTTTAAAGCTCGCCAAGCTGAGATGTGGGCTAAAATTAGACGAGAGCGAGAAGCCTTGCAAATTCAAAAAGATAAAGTTGTTGATTCAGGTAACAAAGAAAATTCGGTTATTAGAAAAGCCGAATCAAGTAGTATATATTCTGAGACCATCAAATCCAAAGAGGCAAGCATTATTGAGAAAGGGCATGGAAAGCATAGCAAAGCAACCATACTTGATTTTTCTGAAGTCAATGGAACCTACTTCCTGCCCTATAAGTTTCGTGTCAGAGAAATTGACAAGCCTCAAGGATAAGAACAAGTAGCCGAACAAAGTTTGGCTGACATGGATCTTCAAAGCAATGATGCACGGAATCAAGAAAAGATGATGACAAGGTGTTGGGGAGCCATCCAAAGACGAAGCAAGATGTTCTTCAAGTGGCACCACCATCATGCTCTCCCAACATATTTGAATAGGTATGCATAGCGGTAATTTACTTATTTTCAGATTTGGTCACAACTTTATTGTTGATGCATCTATTAGAAAAATCCTCATAGGTAATTTTGAAAGACCAATGAAGAAGGGTAATTTACTTGTTAGCAATAAAATTGTTTTAGAACATATCGATCAACCAATTGTGCCATTTATAAAGACCGATAATGACTTATTATTGCAGCCAAAGCTTTCCCTGCTGTTTTATCTAAAGTTCATATCTATTTGGGTAGCTTTGCTTATTTCATACTTGGCTTGAACTTGGTCTCAATTGAGACATGTATGTTCTAACTATTTTATTTTAGAAATTTAAAGCCAAGGTTAAATTCTATTGAGAAAATTGATGCTAGTATAATATCTTACCTAAAGACATCGGAGATAGAGTGCAAAACACAATGCATAGCCGAATGGTGTGATGCAAAATCTGAACCATTCATTTGCTTAACTCCAAAGCCGTTCTCACAACAAGATCGGCTAGAGAATGAAAAGTTTACCTTCAATTCAAGCATGTGTGATCAAATATTTGATTTGTTGTTGCAAAATAATTATATTAGAATTTTGATCACCATGTTGAACCATCTGTCCAGTGGACTAATGTATTGTAAGTTGCATGATTCGCCCAAGCATAATTTTGAGGATTGCAACATGTTTCATTAAATAGTTAAATCGGCCATTGATAAAGGACGATTGAAATTTGTTGAGACACCAAGAGATGACCAGTCTATTCCATTGGTCCCGATGGTAGAAAGTTTTGCATCGCTGATTCAAGCCGATCCATTTGAAAAGAAGGTAAAACTACAGTGATGGGATCAAGCTTTCAAGTAAAGAAGTTGTTGAAGAGCATAACGAGCATAATCTTGAGGGCGGAGTTCCATCGGCTACAATGGAGACGCCAAGGACTGGGGCAGCAAGCAAATCTAATGATCGATGAAAGCAAACCAAAAGAAAACAAAGGCCGAATAAGCGCAAGTGTAAGAGATCAAAATCACCTTTGCTGAACTATTGGATAAATATCAAAAGAAGATTGAAGAGAAGAATGCTTATCGCCAAATCATGCAAAGAAACCAAGAACACCCCAAGGCGCAAATATGAGGATTGGTATTGGCAAAGTGAAAATTTTAATGCAACATATTCATATCCTTATTTTGGGCCGCCAATGCCAATGCCGTGGATGCCTCCCTATGCTCATATAGATACATATTCATCATGGAACATGTATGATACAAGGGCACATTCTCCATCTTACTCTAGACCATCTCACCAATACTATGCAGCTCCAAGGAGATCAACATTTGAACAATCACGCCACAAAGACCGCTTTCAATCATAAGGAATCGTCCAGAGCTCAAGGAAGAAGAAAGAGGTGGTAAAGCAAGTTTACCGCGTGAAAAGAGATGGTCGAAGTGTGCTGCTTCAGATTTGATCTCGAAATGAAAAGAGCCAATGAAAGTGTTGACATTGGCTACTACAGATAATGAGATGAAGCAATCAATTGTTAAGACTCAGAGTGCCAAATCAAGAAAATAAGTTGAGAGTGCAGAAGCCAAAAAGAATTGCCATTGGTCAAAATAGAATCACAGCCGAGATGCCCACTGGCTTATCAGACAGCAAAAGAAGAAATTACAAAAACTTAGTGCACAAGAACTTGAAGAAAGGAACATGGCATGGGTTCCCAAAGGAAGTGCTCAAAATAAGAATTATGTGCAAGCTTCCATTACAAGAAGTGCAAAGGTGAAGAAGGAAAAGTGTGAAAACTATGAAGGACCAAGTCAAGGTTTCAACATCTTTGGTCTACACATTATCCATATTCTCGCAACTATGCCATTAATGCCTATGCCATGGAATTCGCCATCGTATGATTGGTAACCCTCAATGGGCTTATTTTAATCCATGGATGCAATAATTTCACATCATGAAAGGGTATTGCCAAATCACTATACATTTGATTAGCTACAAGTTTGTTGTTAATCCAAAGGGTCAAATACTTGATTTGTCATTTCGCTTGTTTATTTCGCTATATGTGCTTCAATGAAGTTTACATGGTAATGGCCGATATTTATTTGTCGCCCTAAGATTATTTCAATGCATGGTCGGTGTGGTATCCAAACATCGCCCTTAGTTCAATAGGAGACCAAAACAAGCCTCATACAACTTAAAATATGTTTGCACAATAATAAAAGCCTAATATGAAAATTTATTTGGTTTGGAGCTTTTGGTTGTCTGTAGGTGCTATATGATTGAGGCTTTCAGGATTCGTTATAAGTAGTAAACAAATATACAAGGGTTATCAATGTTTTGACTTAATCACTTATAGTTTATCTTGGGATATGTCTAGATGCAAAATTTACCTTGGGTTGCTTTAATATCCTTCATATATCTAGACATGACAATTCGAAAGAGTTGGCACAGCAAGCATCCGGCTACTATGTTAACCATGGTGTATTGTATTATTTCTATCAATAGCCGATGCTAGGTCTTGCCAACATAGGCCGAACCGAAGCCAACCGCTTCGGCCACTATTGGAACTTTTATGCAGGCGAAGTAAGGATTGGAGAAAAATTATTATTTATTATCAGCAAAATCCTAGCAAAAGGGTGAATAATATGGTTCCGAGGATGACCTTGAGATACATATCTATGGGACTTTATCATCGGATTGTTATGAAGTTGAGAAAGTTTCACCCAAGCTTGCGCCAAAATATTCACACAAGCAATGGCTGATATAAACTTATCGCCCTAAGAATATGCCAAATGGCCGATGGAGTGTTGAGATCGCCCTTAGAGCAAGCTATGCAAGTTATTTTTCGCGCACACGTGCTTTGCTTAAAAACAGGGGGCATGTGTTGCCACCAGATTTTGGCACACCAAGAACTTATTTAAAATGGCCTCAAATGGAGAAGTGTTCTACATGAAAAGTTTTGTATTGTCGATACGAACATCTTTGAAGTTTGGGCCATCGCTATCCGATCTCATCTCAAGGTCAAGTTGTGTTCGAAATACTAAGATTTTGTATTCAGAATACTATTCGGCACATTACGCCCCCAAGACTCCTCGTATGGAAAAATGATCTACATGGATTGTCTTTGTCTCGCCAAAACGATCGATTTTGATATAAGAAACGTTCCAATCCGAAAGTTCAGATGCAAAAGTTAGAGCCATCCGAATACAGCACTATCACGAGCCAGGTATGCCCCCACCGCACACCCCCGTCTGATGGGTAGCGCGAATAACAGCCTGTGTTGCACGAGCGATTTGACCTCAAGATGAACTCTAATCAAAAACGCTCAACATAAAGTTTTTCGTCAAACGGTCAAGATTGCTTTTGGGCTCGTTTCCATTCGAGGTCGCTACCACCTCAAATGTTACCCGCAGGTGCAGCTAGTTTAAACCGAATAGTTTTGGAAAGTTCGGACAAAACCAATCCGAATTTGACTAGGTTTTGAACGTGAATCCAAGCCTTTTCCTTGCACGGAAGTCCAGCCGCCTTTATATACTGAGGGTGATGACCGATTGAACAACACACAATCGATCAAATCATCTACCACTTTTTATCTTTTATCTTTTCTTCTTAACCCTAGTTCTTCTTCTTCCTCGCTCTTCGCTCTGTTTTTCTTGTTGCAAGGCGGCGAACCTCGAGGCCCTAGGGGCGATCAGGTCGACCTAGGGCAGCCCATAGTCACAACACCGACGGGTCCCTCCCGGCGGTGAGGTTTCAATCTGAAAGCGCTCACGGATTGCTTATGCATCAAGCTCCGGACGGTCTCCTTCGACGTGAGCTGCGTGCATCACCTCGGTGTTGGAGGTACACGGTGACGTGTTCGTGCGTAACACTAAGCACACGCCAGTCTAGTACACAGCATTGCATACATGATAGAGCCTATGGCTGAAACATAGGGAACATCTTTCATTTTCTCTATCTTCTCGTTGTGGTCGGGCATTGAGTTTGACTCAATTTCACACCTTGTAGCATGGGCAAGAACCCTTTCTTTGCTCGATCCATTTTGAACTTTTTCAAAACTTTATCAAGGTATGTGTTTTGTGAAAGTCCAATTAAGCCGCCTTGATCTATCTCTATAAATCTTGATGCCCAATATGTAAGCAGCTTCACCGAGGTCTTTCATTGAAAAACTTTTATTCAAGTATCCCTTTATGCTATCCAGAAATTCTATATCATTTCCAATTAATAATATGTCATCTACATATAATATAAGAAATGCCAGAGCTCCCACTCACTTTCTTGTAAATACAAAGTCTCCAAAAGTCTCAGATAAAACCATATGGTTTGATCACACAATCAAAGCGCTTATTCCAACTCCGAGATGCTTGCACCAGTCCATAAATGGATTGCTGGAGCTTGCATACTTTGTTAGCACCTTTTGGATCAACAAAACCTTCTCGTTGCATCATATACAACTCTTCTTCCGTAAATTCATTCAAGAATGCAGTTTTGACATCTATTTGCCAAATTTCATAATCATAAAATGCAGCAATTGCTAACATGATTCTGACAGACTTAAGCATCGCCACGGGTGAGAAAGTCTCATCGTAGTCAACCCTTGAACTTGTCGAAAACCTTTCGCAACAAGTCGAGCTTTATAGACAGCTACATTACCATCGCCATGCCTTCTTCTTAAAGATCCATTTATTCTCAATGGCTTGTCGATCATCGGGCAAGTGAACCAAAGTCCATACTTTGTTCTCATACATGGATCCCATCTCGATTTCATGGCCTCTAACCATTTTGCGTAATCGGGCTCATCATCGCCTCATAGTTCGAGGTTCATCATGGTCAAGTAACATGACTTCCGTAATAGGATTACCATACCACTGTGCGGATCTTACTCGTAGAGCTACGAGGTTCAGAGAAACTTGATCCAAGTTTCATGATCATTATCATTAGCTTCCCCACTAATTGGTGTAGTTGTCACAGAACCTGTTCTTGTGATGAACTACTTCCCAATAAGGGAGCAGTGCATGCTACCTCATCAAGTTCTACTTTCCTCCCACTCACTTCTTTCGAGAGAAACTCCTTCTCTAGAAAGGATCCGAATTTAGCAAACTAAAATCTTGCCTCAGATCTGTGATAGAAGGTGTACCCAATGCCTCTTTTGGGTATCCTATGAGGACACATTTCTCGATTTCGTTCGAGCTTATCCGGTTGAAGTTTCTTCACATAAGCATCGTGAGCTCCAAACTTTAAGAAACGATAACTTTGGTTTCTTGCCAAACCACAGCTCATGAGGCGCCGCCTCAACGGATTTTTATGGTGCCCTATTTAACATGAATGCGCCATCTCTAAAGCATAACCCCAAAACGATAGCGTAAATTAGTAAGAGACATCATAGATCGCACCATATCTAGTAAAGTACGACATTTACGCTCGACACACCATTACATTGTGGTGTTCCGGTGTGGAGTTGCTAAACTATTCGCATTGTTTCAAATGTAGACCAAACTCAGAACTCAAATATTCTCCTCCACGATCAGATCATACAAATTTTATTTTCTTGTTACGATGATTTTCCATTTCACTCAAATTTTTGAACTTTTCAAATATTTCAGACTTGTGTTTCGCTAAGTAGATATACCCATATCTCCTCAAATCATCTGCGAAGGTGAGAAAATAACGATATCTGGCCATGAGCCTCAACATTCATTGGACCACAAACATCAAGATGTATGATTTCCAATAAATCAGCTTGTTTCGCCCATAGTTCCAGAGAACAGCGCTTGTCATCTTGCCCATGAGGCACGGTTCGCAAGTACCAAGCGATTCATAATCAAGTGATTCCAAAATCCCATCAAGATGGAGTTTCTTCATGCGCTTTATAATCGATATGACCTAAACGACAAGCTGCACAAATAAGTTGCACTATCATTATCAACTCTACATCTTTTGGTTTCAACACTATGAATATGTGTATCACTACTATCGAGACTCAATAAAAATAGACCAC